>APFE031538359.1:0-11760 GCA_000404065.3 Pinus taeda | reverse complement strand
CCAGAAGTTCTCCACTGAAAACTGCTCATAAATGGTAAAAACTGGACCATACTGAAAGCTCAATGCAGAGGGTGTGATAAATATCACCTTCCCAATGTACAAGGTGCGATGCATATTGATTTGCTCCTCTGTAGGGTGCGATGGTCGGGAATGGACAAATGGCATGGCCAAAAATGCGAGGTGGAAGATCATGGAATCTTCCAGAAGCTTCCCCTATAACGCTCGCCTCTCTATTTTCGACTAGGGATGAGTAAGAGATCATCATTCTCCAAGTGGAAGCAGGAACTACCAGAGAGAGAACAGTAATCAAGATCCCAGAAGATGACTCACCTCTCTATAATCATCTATATATGGATCCCTCAGCACAGAGATCCAGAGGCTGGAATTTTGTATCTTATAGAGAAGTGCTGTTGGTTTTTTGGTGTACATTCACAGTGTTGGGTGATCTAAGCTCTGTTTGAGGTGAAGAAGGGCTTCTTAGCTGGAGGATGATGCTGGGTCAGAGCACATGGTTGTAATCCTCTTGCTACTTTTCATCTGAATAAAGCTATTCTTGTTTCCTTCCATATCTTGTGTACTTGTTTAATTATATCATGTATATGGTTAATACACATTTGATCCTGTATTATTTATGAATTTAGATCCTTGTTTCTTGGATAGTAGTATATTGTTGTGATTCCACAGGTTCTTTTGAATCTGGGCAGACAAAGAAGAAGCGGTGAAGCTCTATCAAGAAGGAGAGGAAATCAAGCGCAAGACTCAGGTTGGTCCTCTTGGTTATCCTCTCGTCTATTTTCATAAAAGGAAACAATAGTAGACTTTGATTGTTTGTTTCTAAGTTAGCCACCCATCTTAGTGGGAATAGCAGCATCCGAGTGGACACTATTCCTGGATAACACATATGAGTACTTTGATGTTATTGATTCAATTTGGTGGCAGTATTTTTTCAATAATCAGAGCGATATCATTTCAAGATCAGCAAATGAAGATATACTTTTCAAGACTCCATTTATTTGGCCACAAAATGTGTCAAATGAAGATGAGGAAAGAAACATTGTTGAACAACAACAACCTCAAGGTATTATTAATTCTTGACAGGTAGAGGAAAGAGAAATATATATTGGTTCCATAATATCTTGTGCACAATTTGAAGCCATGGAAGACCTTTACAGGGTTTAGTAAAGGATATTAAGGAGGGTTACATGATTGCAGTGTTAGCAAATGGAGATGCACATGACTATCCATTCTGGGTTACCAATATTATAAAGTTAATTACATAAAATGAAGATGTCGCAGGTGTTGAAGTACATTGGTATGCCACAAATACACAACCATTCAATGGTGTGTACAAGGCAGATATGGTAGTTGATAAAAAAAATGGTGGAAAGATAAAGAGAAAGGGTAGAAATATAATCACCACAACACAAACCTCTTAAAATTGGAGGATTTTGGCATACTTGTTTATTACTTTAATTTAACAAAGAGAGGAACTCTTCGCTTCAGGATAAGATTCTAAAGAGGTTGCTACTAGAAGAAACAATGTTGACATGGGAGTCTACTGAACCCTTTCATAGATTTAGAATATTCTTGAAACCTGAAATGGTGGGCATGCATGCTGACTCAAATGGGGAACTAGTTGATGAAAGAGAAGATTATGGAACATATTTATCAGCATCCAGTCATTCATTTGATGATGTGAATTTTGATGGTGTACAAGAAAATATGAGTGATTCTGAATAATTGTCAAAGACAATTTATATAACTGATGTTTGCATGGTATCTTGAAATAAAAATTTATTTTTCATATGATGTTACATGAAGTTATGAGTCACTTTTATGTTTGTTGGATTATATTTTTTAATTATTCTGAATTTATTTGTTTAGAATATTCACAATGAAACAATAACTTAGAGAAATAATTTATGTTTCATTCAATCTACAAGTATTGATATTTTCATTAATTTATTAATATAATTTGTTCCTAATGTCATGGTTGAAATATGTTGAAATAAGTTTTCTAATTCTATGGTTGCAAAAATGTCAATTTTTTTTTTATTATCTTTAATGTTATGGCTGAAAAGAATTAGAATGTTAGCGATCTTTATTGTTATGTTATTATATGTTTAACGACATGAATGAAAATTGTTGGAATTTTAATGTGTTTTGAATCCCATTATTTTATCTTTAACACCATTACTAAAAAATGTTGAAATTATACCCGTAAAAGAAAAATCTTACTCTACCAACAACATCAATGTGTTTTTTTTTCATTTATTTTGCGCAAAAAAATGGTTTTACTGCCATTTTTTAAAAATGTTGAATATTAACCCTAAAAAAACATCATTCCATAATACACAATTTTTGTTTTTGGGTTGCTTGTCATGTTTTATAGGGTTTTTTTGGCTAGAGCTCTTATTTTGAGTTTACAGTTCCCGTTTCAAAGTTTACATTGTTTACACCAGAGGAAGATTTTTTAGGGAAGAAACCAGATGTGTCACACTTCAAGATATTTGGATCATAAATTTAAGGAAACATCTAGAGCCTACAATTGAGTTGGGCATATTTTTGGGGTACACATAAACACCTCACAACTATCATGTGTACTTTCCATCTATGAGGATGACAATTTTTAGGAAAGATGTAAAGTTTGATCAGGAGAAGGTAACGAAGTGTTCTCCAGAAAGGGAGCTTTATTTGCATTCAGATCAGGAGATTTTGGCTCCAAAGGAAGAACCTTAGGAAGTTGTGGAGTAGTCGCAAGAAAAGGAGCAGAGATCGGATAGTCAACGTTTCAAATCCCAATGGGGGTCCATCTTCAGGACAGAGACTAAATGAAAGAAGAGTCAAATGGCCAAAAGGAAAAATGATCACCAATTCTTCAAAAAATGTAGGTCAAATACTCTTATCTCAATCTTGATCCTTGACTTTTCAAGAGAACAAATACCATTCCATGTATCCCCTATATATAGGGAGAATGTTATATTTCAAATTTTTGTGGTCTATGTTTATAAAAATATGATTTAGATTCTGCATAGTGTAGTTTGAATTTTGTCAATGTTTCAAATCCTAATAGGGATCCATCTTCAAGACAGAGAATGAATGAAAGAAGAGTCAAACGACCAAAAGGAAAATTGATCACCAATTCTTCAGAAACTGCAGGTCAGAGACTCTTCTTTCAATCTTGATCCTTTATTTTTTGAGAGAACATATCTCATTCCATGTATCCCCTTCGTACTGGGAAATAATGTTAGATTTCCAATTTTGTTGTATTTGTTTATAAAAAGATCATTAGGATTGTCCACATTGTAGCTTGAATTTTGTGGAAATTTCAAATCCCAACGGGGAGACATCTTCACGATAGAGAATGAATGAAAGAGAAAAACATATTTATTATATGTTTTTATATTTTATAAATTTTATTATTGTTGATTCTTTTAATATGAATTAAGAATTTGTTGTTTTATTGACTTCTTGATTATCTATATTTTAGTATTTTTAGTAATGGGTATTTTTTATTAACTGTACATTTATTTTTTCTAAAAATGTCAATTAATTTTGTAGTAGTTTCTAACATTATCCTTTTTATTTTCATTTTTCTGTTTTTAACGTCGAGATCAATTTTTTACCATTATGGTAGCTATTTTTTTCAGTTTTTTATTCAATTAACTCTCTAACGTATTACTTTGGAACTCTCTTGAGACTATCAACACTATTTGTTTTCCTTGTTATATTAGTTCTTACATATTTGTCCTAACAATGAACTCTAGTAGTGGGATTGAAACATTGACACCAAATAATGATGTTTGATTATTACAAAAGAAGTTTTCAATCCAATAAAAGACAACTTTTGCCCTCCTTAACACCACCCTCCCTATATCAAGTATTGGTAGGAAAATTATTGTGTGAAAAGGGTTATAGGGGAATCTTCACTATCTTTATTTGCACCCACTTAGAACTCTTTTAGGGATGTTGTTAAGGAACAATATCGCCATGTTGGAAGCTACAAAGAAAATTACATGATATGGATCACACTACAATATTAAAGGGACCAAGAAGTCTTAAAGTTCACAAATATCTTTCATACCTTGTGCACCAAGCTGGGTTTCAAGGACTCTAAGAAAAATATGGTGCTCAAGTACAATGGTTATTTGCACAGACACATCACGGAAGAAAATTATTTCATGGACATCTCCTCATTTGGTGCAACATACTAATATCCTATCAAAATAAATTGAAATCTTTAACAGAAGAAGTAATACATTGGATATGTAAATTTGAAGCACGGTAAGGGCATCCCAAAATCGCAGAACAAACGACAAAGCTAGGGTCGACCAGCCCAAGACAACCCATTAAATCCAAAATAAAATAATGGTAATGGGAAGATGAAGAAAGACATGAGAATGTGGTGAGAGTTCAGCAAGAGCCCCACCCATAAAACAAGTGAATGTCATGCAAAGAAGTCATTAGTGGTCAAGCTAAAATATTTAGAGTTATACATAGGTTTAAACTCAAACTAGACCTAGATAGGGGGAAAAAATCATTGATGTGGAACACATCGGCACCGTTTCCACCACCAAGGTCCACAAAAATGAGTGTAAAGATCCAACAGAAGGTGATCATATCTTTCACTGACAAATGTGGGTGAAGGGTGCTTCACTGTGTTTCATTTTCAATAGGAGAGTCAATAAACTCATCATAGAAAAAGTCATTAAGAGGTAGGTTTTTCCAATAGCACTACACCTACAACCATACACCATAGGGCGCTTCCACCCAAAGTGAGATCTACATGTTAGCAAAGTGTCACATATCCTACAACATTAGGTCATTCATAGACAAGATATTGTATGATGTTGCTCCCCTTGAAGTTTGTGATGCTCTTTTAGGCTAACCATAATTATGGAAGTGTCATGTTTTGTATGAGTCCAAACCCCATAGTGTTATTACTACTTTGGCCAGAAAATTAAATATGGTGCCAACAGTAGATCCACCTACTACCATTTCTTTAATCTCTACTAAGAAATGTAGTAAGATCATCTCCTAGAATGGGAAATTTTTGTTCTTCCTGATTCACTCTCAAATTAAGGAGAATATCATGGACACATCCATGACCTTCACATAGGGATCCTCCCCATAGTATAGGAAAGGGGATAAGGTTATGGAAGAGTATAGGTACATCTTCTCCTCACCCATGGGGTACCTTTACACTCTAAGGTAGAGAATTCAATTGATCTGAACCCCAATTCACCTCTAGAGAATGGGCCAAACTACCGCTTCTTTCTCTAGTAAATGTGGAAATCAAGTTGTAGATCCAAGGTTTGTTACATAAAGGACACGTCCGACCAAGTTTCACACCTTGTGGAAGCCCAATTATACTTATGCATAAGGACAAGGAGACTCTACATTGATTATGGGGCTCTGAAAAAAATCAAATTCGAGAACAGATACATGATTCCTTGAATTCATGACCTTCTTGACTAGCTTAAGGGGACTAAGTACTTATAAAAAAATGATTTGAATTATGAGTATCACCAGGTTCCAAAAGAACCAACTAATTTTTGGAAGACCATTTTCAAGTCCACGAAGGGTCCTTTTGAATGGTTGGTCATGCCCTTTGGTTTGATGAATTCCCTAACAACTTTCATGAGAATGATGGATGACATCTTGCAAAATTTAAACAAATATTTCGTGTTTGTATATATGGATGATATTCATCTTTAGAAAGAGTTGGGAAGACCACTTGCAACATATCCGACAGGTACTTAACACTTTGTAGTAGCACAAGCTATGTTTTAACAAGCAAAAATGGTATTTTGGAATGGAAAATGTCCAATATCTAGATTACATTGTCGATGAGAAAGACCCTCCAATGGCCCTTTGGCATGATCTTGATTGGTACTTTAGTTTTTTCAATAACATCTGGGCCCACCCATAGTAGTTCCTTGTGAGTACACTCTTTACCAAGATCAACTACAATCCAAAAACCTTTTGTAGAGCATGGAAACCAACAATGCGGATCACATTTGTTGCAGTCACTTGTGTCTCTAGTTTATCTATATCATGTAGCTAGATGTATGAGTCCTTCCCTTGGGCACCCAACAGACAAAATTGATCTACAAATTCATCTAAATGTCTCTCCGGAGGAAGTATTAGATGTATATCTCCTAACACCCTCAAGGGTGGTAATCATGTTTGAACATATATTTCTTATATGGTGATCATGATCTCCTAGTTCTTTATCACAAAGAATTCGGGATTTGGGTCCTAGAAGCCCACTATGCAAGTAAATAAAAACTCATTAGCCCTCATCAAAGGGTTCTCAAAGAACTTGAATAACCCATAATGAGCAATAAACCCATTCACTGCAGGTTTGCTTGAACCTAAGACCATAGATCCTCAAAGTCTTGTTCTTACCATAATGCTATAAAATCGACCATATCTACAGAAAACCATAATTTTATTAGAACTCGAGTATCATATGTTTGTAATAATCATTTATAGTCACATGGCTACATTATGCCACCACAAAACCCCCCAATTCCTAGACCCCTAGTATTAGGTGTTTAACGCAAATGTTTCACCTACACTTGAATTATCTAACATACTTATTGGATCCACATTTGTTTTCCAATGAAGATAAATGGGAAAGAGTTTTGTTATGATCAAAAAATCGGGTAGGGTTTCCCTAAGGCCAAAATATGCCCTAATATTGAAATATAATCCACTAGAATTTATAGGTAAGGTACAACCATATTTGAATTTCTTCCGTCGATTTTCCTATTATGAGCTCATCAACTTTTTCAGCCTCCTCCTCTCCAAATTCTCCAATAGTCCAACGCACAAATGCATTTGAGTTGGAGGGAAAACCCCTTTTATAGGAAAAGGGAACCATTTTTCGTTGGCTAGTACAATCTCATGTAACAACCTTGATTTAAGACATACAAATAATTACATCAATTTATATTATTAATAATCAACACCCAACTATTCAACTATGTAACATAAGATTTTCGAAAAAAATGAGTAGAGACAACTTACATGTAGTGATGATATTCCTTGTGTTTTAGAAGTTGAATGCTCTTTGAATTCTACTAAATGTAACAAATATTTTGGGGACAACTGTGCACCCAATTTTAGGCTCAGCTGCACATAATATTTCTATGGTTGGCCACCCCTGAGCCCTCAATCAACATACTACTGCCAAGGAATCCTTTGTCTCACAACACTTTTCTCCCAAGAGAATGGATTAAAGAATGATGAATCGCATATTCCTCGTCATCTATTAAATAGACCAAAATTTGGAAAGGTGTTCACATGCACACATTACATGTGTCAACATGAAACTTTTATTTCTTTATTTTAATGTTTACTTAATTTAATATTTCTCTTAATTTGAGTCTTTCCTATTTTATTCATTTTTACTTTTTGTTAACATTAATTATTTTTACTATTTTTATAGTTTACTTTTATATGTATTTATTTAGAACTCCAGTTTATTATTTATTATTTTATTTATTTTTTTGGCTATAATTCTCTCATTATTTATAGTTTATTTACTATTCTTATCTTTTCTTTATTATTTATTTATTTTACTATTATTATATCTTTTCTTTATTATTATTATTTATATTTTAATATTATATTATATTATTTATTATTATTAGGGGACATTACATACTCCCCCTCTTTAAGGAGCTTCATCCCAAAGTTAAGTTGAATAATTTAACATTTTATTTATTTAGTTATTTTATACTTCACGTTTTCCCTACACCCTCCGTTGAACTAGTATAACCAACAGGCACCGAAAGTTTCCACAACACCTGGGAAATCCCAAGGAATCTCTGTCCTTTTTCCCACTTTCGGAACTAGGCATAAGTGTCATCGGTATCTATCGTAGCCAAATATTGGCCCCACAGCTTGTGCCTAGCTTAGACCTCATCTACCCCAGCTAAGAATCTGGTCCCAATACTCAATAACTTCAGGCATCTTGCAACACTGGTCTGTTTCCTCCACACTCAGTAAGGTGCATAGCCCCAGGAATCGAAGTCCTTACACCCCTACCAAAATTTGACATCCCAATCCAATATCAGGCACTTGGCCTACAATATCAAGAAATTGGCCTCCTCAAGATGGTCCCATAGCCCCTTGAGAGTTATCCACCAAGATTTATCAAAGACAAAGGAACCATTGGCATATGTAGTGTTGATTGAGTTTGTCCCCAACCCATATGGTGTTACATAATCTCCCTCGTAGGTATGGTCTCCCACGAGATCATCAATTAAACCAGCCCTATTGGCCCATTTGTGGAGTTCCCGTGAGTCACCACACCTCAACATGCAACCAATACATTATTTATAATTATAGTATCAAATAAAATAATCCATATGCCCACTCTTTCATGTCATCCCGATAACATAACATAATTTTTTATTTTTATTTTTATCAAGTAAGGGTAAGACTTTCTATTAATCTATCCAATAATACATAATTTACAAAGAGCCGCACTAGCTCTGTGAGAGTTCAACAGGTAGCTGGGCAAGCAAAGTTCTGAACCACAATCTCAAAACCATGAGAAGTTTGAACAAGAAAACCGGGGAATTACCTCTAGACACTCTATACAAAAGCAAGTAGTAGATCCTCTGGTCATACTGTCGAGCATCAAAAGAAACGTTGAACACCTAGGAAGATGGGTCCACAGAACTGGGGCCCACAAAAATGCCACAAGTGACCTGCCAAGGGTCCACAATATTGCCACCAAAGACCATCTTGAAACAACAGTAAGCTTGAAGAGCTGCAGACCGTACGATCCGACCTACTAGGATCAATGTACACGCTTTGAAAACGGGCCCACTACAAACCCACACATAAACCTATCTTATGGACCCGATGAAAGCTATAGGCTAGCTCTCTAAACTCTTTTGGGTCCGAACCACCAAACCAACATGCACGAACAAACCAACACCATTGATTACCTGACGAGGATCAATGGTCTACATGAATATTGGGTGGACAAGTAGCGCGAGGAATAACCACTCGATGAAGGCAGTATTCTCTCACCTCTCGCTGCTACGTGTCGCACAAAGAGTGGAATCGGGGCCTTCCTCAGAAAAACTAGATACCACTTGGACCCCACCCAATAAACTACTTGTGGTTTTATAATCGATCACCTTGAGGAATAGAATGCGTGCTCTTTCGCCAAGCGACAACCTTTAAACAAGAACATCGGCCAATTCTTGTTCCTTCCTCCCAAATTCTCTACCAAACCCAAAACACCATCAAAATTACCACATAAAGTTTTGGTCAATGGACAACCAGACCTGTGGTACTTCCGGAGTCGATCCCTTCGCCACACATCCAATGGAATACTAAGCTTTGGATTGCGGCTCATACCCAAAAAGGGCAGACAGTTTAGGGTTCCTTGTCCTCCCACCTGTCTCCTGAACCACTTTAATTCTTCCTGTGAAACCATAGCTCCATATATTTTTCCACCTGTTAGAGACAATCCTCCAACAGTTTTCCTGGTGGTAACAAATCCCAAGCATACCGAGAATCCCTATCCATGTTGGTGACTCCTTTGTTCATCAAACAATCCGCTAACATGTTAGCTTTCCTTTTCACATGAACAAAGCTAACAGTTTTTAAGGTTTGCAGGTGGGAGTGGATATGGTAAAAGACCTGCAAAAGCCTCCAATGCTTCAATACTTTATCTGGAGAAGTGCCATTACATATTTTCTTGGTCACTCTAATAATCAATTCTGAATTTGCTTCAATGATAACATTATGCGAATTTGAGTCCAACAAGATTTCCAAGCATTTCTCCAGTACCATGAGCTCCGCCATGTTATTAGTGGCATTACCCAAGTGGCCATGGAATATCTTCTTAATCTGACCCTACTCATCTCTTATAGCACCCCCAAAGCTAGCTAAACACAGATTTCCCATAGATGCTTCGTCTATATTAACCTTTAGGAAACCAAAAGGAGGAGGCCACCAAATGTCACTATCTGCATTTATTTGGCTAACTTCCTTGATTATGCCCTGTGGGCTTATGGACTAGAGACCCAAATGAAGTATAATACTCACCTCTTGGGGTAGGGGAGGATCCTTAAGAAGTGTCCTCATCAAGATTCTTACTGTGTCTTTGAGCTGCCTTAAAATTTGGTCAATTATGTGTTGTGGCTTGCTTGCCTTGTTTTTGAAGATCCGACTCTTGCATTCTTTCCAAAAATTCCAGATAACATAGCCTGGAACCAGAATCCAGGCTTTATTAATAATTTCGTTCCCTAAGAAGTTGTTCCTCCAATTCTTCAAAGTATTGGATATGTTGAGACTATCCCTATCTGATTATTTAAAGATTGAGGCTACCTAGTCCCACACGTTGGATGTGAAAGGATAGAGGTTGATAAGATGATTCACCATCTCCTCTTGTGAGACACAAAGATAAAATTTGGAAGGGCCAATAAAGGCTTTTTTTAGGAGATTCTCCCAAGTTAAGATTTTCCTTTGATGCACAAGCCAACTAAATAACTTTATTTTCATCCAGTGGGGTCTCTGCCATAGTTTCTTCTAGACTTGATCAGGATTCAGATAATTAAATCTTGTAACTTTCTGTTTAGCTTCTTTTAGGTCAAAGTTACCTTCGGTGTTCCTTCTCCATCTTAATTGGTCAGGTAAGGAGGATACTAGAATCCTTCTGTGGTCTAGAGCCTGGGTGAGAGATTTTTCCTAGGCCTTTAGAGGACTCTCATCACTGTGGTCTAGATCCTTCCAATTCCTCCATTTTCCATTATTCCTTTCCTGGTCCCAGAAGTATTTCACCATAAGAAGACCTTTGTTATCTATGTCACTCTTGAGAGCTACTAAGTCATCCTTATAAAGGTTGGGTTCCTGTCATGTGGAAAGAGTTATTTTTGCGGACAAACCTAACCTCCCTAGGAGTCTAAGACTCTCTAGTGACAAACAAACCAAACAAGAGCAATCCTTCTCTAAACACACATTATTGTATGAGAGATCAAGTGTTTTCCGATCTTACCTTAGGTCCAACGCTTGTTGTAGAAGTCCAGCCTTGCTGATCCAGATGAGCTCCTCCTTCACTTTAAGACCTGCATACACTAACAAAGCAAACGATTACATAACACCTGAATATTCATCATAAAACAAAGCATATTCATCACAATAGACCAAGGAGTACATGAAATAATTCATTAACAACAAATCATTGAGAAGAATGGACTTATTTGTATTAAGGAAACAAAAAAGGAACCATTACAACCTGAGCCTTGGTGTTGTGCAAGCTCCTCCCAGGGTCCAACAAGAGATTTCCTCTACTTTGACAAGCTCACCCACTCCCAATATGGCAACAAGGAAGGATAGTGATCTCTCCTCACAAGTCAACAATGGAAGTCCTAATTCCAGCAGCATTTACCCTTTAGAATGTTCAGCTTTCAACCTCCCCTCCTCTGGCCCAATGCCTGTATTTATAGTATTCTAGAGGAGGTTATTCAGTTCCAACATCAATGGGATACTCCTCTTTGGATGGGGTAGCTCCTCTCTGATGGGATAAGCTCCTCTATCATAGGGATGCATGAACCATCTGGAGGCGCTCAATACACGTCAAAAACTCTTCTAGAAGGCTCTAGAAGTGACCACAAGTAACTTTTTAAAGATGAAACTCGCGCCTTTTGACCTTTACAGGGGTACGCACCCAACCTTTAGCATAAAGAGCGTATCAGTACGCAGGTACAGTGTATTTGGAGTGCGTAC
>APFE031538353.1:0-13568 GCA_000404065.3 Pinus taeda | reverse complement strand
TTGACTTGTTGTGACAGGAAGCAAACAGAATTGCAAGTGTACCTTATTGATGAGCTACCAATTAGGAATAATTTGAAGTTATTTCAATTTAATTTTAAATCAAATGGAACGTATGTGCTTGCTACAGGAAGCACCAAAATACCCAGTTGGGCGGTTGAAATCGGCTGCAAGAAATAACAATAGCAGGAATTCAAACAAGCAACAATATGTTGGTAAAGCAATCAGGAGCAGGTCCATTGTGGGACACTAGTACCCAATAGTGTCCATTGATTTCGATGAGCATGTTATAACTGGTATGATGGTTTTAAGCTAGGGATATGCCTTGGTTTTTGTATCTTTCGATGCGAGGAAGCCTTTGCCAAGGGATGGACTACCCAGGATGGGGGTGTCAGCAGAACTTGGAAGGTGAGTGACTGCATGGAAGGGGATTAACCAAATTTCTCGAGGAACTACATAGCAGAGAAGGGAAGATCAAGGATTGATTTGTTTTGGTCATTAGCATTTCCATATGGAATCATATGCACATTAGGAGTGCGCCCTGGAACAATGGGTTGGTAACTGTTCACTCAAAGGACAAGTGGCACAGGATTATAGAGTTGGACATTGGATGCAGATTTGACTTTGTAGTGGATTCTGGACTTCCTGGGAAGAAGGTGAATCCTGGTATTACTTTGAGGGTGGAGGTGTGAGCCTCTGGATTCCCCTACTACGGATGCAGGCATCGTACCCTTTTTATTTGCTAGTTGAGAGAATGTGCATATGTGTATGTATATATTATTGTAAATATTGTATCGATCTCGATTTATAAAGCCCCATAGGCAGTATGATTACTTGCTAGTTGAAGAAAATGAGTATGTTGTTATTATTCTAAATATCGTAATGAGTTGTTTTATAAAGTTCCAGTAAACGATATGTTTGTCATGTTTCAGCATATGGTCATTGTAAATATTGTAACAAGTTGTGCTATAAATCTCCATGAGTAGCATGTTTTGTTTTCAACAGTCTTGTTGGTTATAGGTGTCATTGAACACTAAGGAAGGTGTTCCCCAAAGGGGGAGAGTTCTGTAACATCCCTAGTGAAAATTCCATGTAAAAATATACATAAGGCCACGGTGGTCGGACATGTATTTCAAGATGAATGGTGGGGGAAACATCCTAGTGGTTGTTGATTCGGTTTATTATGGCTAAGGAAATTGGCAAAGGCAACGACTAAGGCTTTGGAAAGGTAAAAAGGCATTTTGGCATATTTATTTATGAAAATAATGGAAATTAGGAGAAAAGGAAGGTGAAAGGTAACAATTTGCATGTGAGGAGGAAAATGAAGGAAAATAATGGAAAATAAATAAAATAGAGGCCTTGTTGATAAAAAGGCTTTTAAGAATCAGTTGGTAAGGTTTTTTGACAAGTTTTGGTGGATTTCTCTTCTATTCTATTCTCTCTCTCATACTCTTGGAGACAACATTTTCTTGGAGCACTCTTGGAGGGTGTGGTTTACTTGGATTTTTGGAGCATGAAGGAAAAGGAAGAGTAGGAAACTTTAAGAAGGCACCGGGATCAGCAGCTACAATAGGATTTTCTTGCAGGTACCAAGTTGCATGTATGTTTTCCTCACTAGTTTTGGTTTGCATGATGCATGCATGTGGTTTGTAGGTTGTGATCTGTCATTGGCATGGAGAATGGCCAAGATCGAAAGTGGATTGTCTATCCTTTACATTACATGGATAGCCATGGAGTTTGTGGGTTTATTTCCTTCTTGTGTTTTTGGTTGGTTCTCATGTTTCCTTAGCTTGGGTTCAATTATTAGTTCCTAGAAAACCTAGTTGGAAAAATGCTCTGGAAGCCCTGTAACAGCTTGGGTTGAGTTACTAGTCCTAGAATACTTGGTTGGAAAAACACTCTGGAAGCCCAGTAGGTGTGGGTTGAGTTACTAGTCTTGGAAGCCTTGGTTGGAACAAACACTCTAGACGCGACGGAAGACTTGGATGGAGACCAATCTGATGATGGTTTTGTGATGTCTAACCGTGAGGTGGAATCACTATTCGATGGGTTGGAGTGGATAGCCTTTGGAAGCCCTGGATGAGTTTTGATTGATGTGTCCTATGAGATCCCGTATTCATGTTTGGAATATGGCATGGGGGTGAATGGATGAAGAGATATTTGTCTCAGACATTCTACAGTTGAGTGGAACATGGAAGTCCCATCCTAGGTTTGGATTTTGCATCATTAATGAAAGTTTATTTCTCCTAGTATTTCTATGAGTGTTATGATGGATTATATGTGGTGTATATGGTTGCGATTTCATTGATATTTATGTCCCTATTATACTAGTTATGTATATGTTTTATGACAGCAGTTATGTATGGCTCTGGTCATGTTTTTACTTGTAAATGAATGAACAATGTATCTATGACCTCATGGATGGAATGGAAATTAAAGTGACAAGGAAACAATGCTTCATGTCGAATCTCAAATAAGTATGAGACCCTTATGCTCAGATCTGTTATTTACACCTGTAGATTACATATTTGTGATATGTTTGACGAAATGTCTGTCATGGATAGTAGGGTTCCATTCAAGGTTTCATTCAAACCTTTTCTTTAGTACTGTAATTTCCATGTTATTTTACTATTCTTAAGGTGTCATGAAATACTGGGTAGCGACCTAGGCTCTGGGCCTGGAAAAGTGGCTCAAATCCTAGGGAAGTTGGCATGCAAGCCTGTGAGAGCGACTTTGGGTTTCTAGACATTGTCATGCCTATAGCATGAGAACAACTGAGGCTTAAGTTGTCCAAAATTTCAATGAGACCTAGGGGAAAATTGTCTAAAGTGTTGGATTAGTTCCTGAGCATCCTGTAGCTGATTTTGAATGTTTATATGGTGTGTTTCCGTAAGTTTCACTTCCTTAACGTGACTTAGGATGTTGAATCATATCATAGCGGCCTCTCATCGCATGTTTATTCGGGTTGGTCGGTTGCTTGGGTAGATGTGGGATGAGGGTGTTCCAATAGGTGTAGAGAAGGCCAAAGTGCACTACAACACTCTATCTCCAGACCAGGGGAGGTATTGATCAAGGTAAGGTCATGTTCTAACACAAACAATCAAATGAAGCTCAGGGAAAGGTCTTCCTAAGGTCAAATTAGACCGAGTGAGGCAATGGAGTTATGTTGAAGAGGTGAATCAAATACTAAGGACCACGAACCCACTAAGGGAAAGAAGAGTTCCCTAGTATGGTCGCCAGTTTATTGTGCAGAATTTATGACTATGGACAGAAGTATCTTCCCTAGACCTAGTGGACTAGTCTAGAACAACAAAAAAGCAAAGAATAGAAATTTCTCCGTAGAGAAATTGAAGGATGGAAAGAAGCTTACGTGGAATCTGTTGCAATCTTTTCTCTCCTCTCGGCATGTAAGCTCTAATGTAGTTTGATTGTTATAATTAGAACATGCACATACAATCACAACAAGCCAAATATCTATGACATATATGTAACATTATCTAATTACTCTATTCAATGGATCAACAAAGCATTGAAATATATGAATGTAATCATAACATAACATATATAGGAAAATGGTATACTCTTTGTATTAATATGAAAAGGAGAGAGTTTACAACCAATAATAGTAGTTGATCTTGTAGAGATCTCCCCAACTTGACTTGTCCTTCCTCATCACAAAGCGCACCTTAATGTCACCCTAATGCATGGAGATGATGATTCTCTTAGATTCAAGGCAGCAACAGGAGGGCATGATAGGTCTCCAAAAGCCAACCTTGATGTTGTGGATGGTTGTAAATTTAAAGGAGAGTGTGGTGGTTTAGGAATTATTATCCATTTACCAATCTTGGCTTGAGAACCACTCTTGATGGGACGATGAGCTCAAGGGATAAGAGGTGAAATATCCAAGGTAGTATTAGATAGGATTTGAAGTTCTTATCCAATGTAAATGGTTGAAACAACTCCTGGAAGCTCTTGGAAGAGGAATCTTTGGGACTATTTTTACTTTTCCCGAATTTATAGAATCAATACACCCCCAACAAGGGACAGCCTGTTGTTGATCATTGTAGGTGCAGAATGGAGCAACTTGCTGCTGAATGTGGGTCCTGAAAGGGCTAGGGTGCATTGGGCCTTAAAAAGATTTTTTTGAAGTAGTCAAACTCAGAAACTCAGGTATTTGGAAGAGTCATGCTTAGGGTTGTGTGTAGGGATGATGACAAGGTGTTCATGGATGTTGATTGATCCAATTTGCGTGCCTATTGATTAGATGTGACAAAATGGCCTATAACAACATTCATCTAATACATAACAATCAGTGTTGGACCTAGTTTTTAGATTTTGAAAATAGGACATTTAAATGTCGTATATGTCTACAAATAGGACACTTACAAAATATGTGTGCCCTCACCAAAAGAAAGATCCAAGAAGTAAAAGAAACAAACCAAAAATCCTAAGGGATGGTAGTTTCCATAGTAACATCTCTTATTAGAAATGACGAAGAGGAAATGGGTAATCCCATTAATGCAGTAAATTAAAATCCACAAGAAATATTAGCAAAAGGAGGAGTTAAACAAGAAGGAATAATGGTACCAAATCTGAAAGGTCTTGAAGCATCATGAACACCAATCAAAAGGAGGATATCCCCATTGAAAAGGAGATGGTAGGTTTTAAACAATCCCATGTATCTGGGAGATCAGAATCAAACAAGCAAACCCTAATGAAAGTAGAAGAGAAACAATTAGAAATTGTAATTGCCAGTTTTAAATCAAGGAGACTAGGAGAAAGTGGAAAAGGAGGAAGGAAGAAAATGGTAACTATGTATTTTCACTTAGTCCCAATTTTCATTTTTATTGTTTTTTATTTTTTGATAGTTGTCTTTTTGGGAACCAGTTATTGACTGGTATGAACAAATGCTCTATGAGCATCTACAAAATGTAATTTTAAAAAAAATAAAATTACATGTTTTCCTTGGGGGAAAAATATTTGAGGAAAAAGGTTTTGTAAAAATTTGTCTATGTTAAGGCCCTAATAAGCATTCATTATTATTTTATTGGTGTATTAGTTTATAAGCAATATGTATGTATGTATGTGATAAGAGGAGCTAGTCCTAGGATATTTATGTCTTTTCATGGTATTCGATTCGTTGTAAAAGGAGTTTTTTCCTTCAACGTGGATTGTATTCATTGACATTTTATGTATTTTAAGTCACTTGGTATGAAAATTTATATTGCAATTAGAAAGTAGAATGAACTATAATATCCTTACAAATTACAAAGCATGATATTGCCACAAAAAAGATGAAAATTAAGCTTCATAATATGACAACTATATTGACTTTTTTCTTTTCTTTTTATGATAAATTATAATATCTTTACACATTTAATAAACATAATATTATGACAAAAGATGACAAATCAATATTAAAAAAATATAATATTGTGTTAGGTGTGTGACTCCCCCATAAGAAGAATAGGTTGTTGTTTAATGTATTGGGGGATCTTTATTGAATAAATCCCATGAGGAAGCAGAGTGTGGAATAAAAAAATATGAGTGGCCTCATTAAAGAAGTTCTACTAGTTAGTGGATGAGGCTTCATGAGTGGAGGTGCACTAGGTGGTTATGGTTTTAGTCAATTAGAAAGTATATATAGTTGTAGTAGCTATTCAATTGGTTTCTAGATGGATATGATATGTTTGGGCACTTTTCTTATATTGGAGGGTGTCCCCTTCATGAGGAAAGTGGACATTGTAGTTAGTTTTGAATACAAATAAAGGGTTTCCTACTACTATTGTTAGTTCCCAATTCTAGTTATATTGATTTACTTTCCACAAGTATATTTCTATCTAATTTGTTCCAAATATTTTGTTCTGGCTAATGAAAAGAAGCACTGCAAGTGGCACCATGACAGTTTCCTATATATTTTTTCTTGAAACGGTAGAGGTTCATTCTCATATTGAACACAAGCATTTGGCGTTGAACATATAAAAATTATGGTTGGGGAAGAATAAATGTAGAAAATTGAGAAACATCACTTGATTGGGCACTTTTGTAACCTTTATTGGTACCCCCTTGAGTATTACTAAATCAGACATCACATATTCATGGATTTCTCTTCCTTGCATGATGCTAATCATTGTCATATCACTTTATAGTAAACATTTTTTGGTGGACCCACCAATATTGCTTGTGACCCATGCCCACAAAATCCTCTTTCAATACTAATCATGTTATGTTGGGATAACTCTTGGCTGGACTCTATGCTCCCATTAAACACACTAAAAATATGTGTATGTGTAAGTGAGGAAGGAATAAAAGGAAATAGTTGTTTCTCTATCCCGATGAGAGAATAAATACGCTCACCTAGTTAGCCAAAACAATGGAAACTAGTGCCTTTCCTCGCTATACAAGTTAGCATTTGTTTTGATCATCTAGAGAAGTTGCAGCGTAAGGTTTATGAGGTTCGTAATTAGTCGAGGACTTGGACATCAAGCAAAAATAGAGATAGAGAGAAGCTAGAAAAGCTCGTTGTCTTCGTATAGGTCCTCCCTTGGAATTTCTCCAAAAGCTAGTTTTAGGTTGTACAACATTTCCCCTACCTTGTTTATATGTTGATGTTGATGTTGGTGTTGAGAATTCTGCGTGGCTGCCCAGCGATGAATTAGAATTGAAATTAAACTAAATAACACCAGCTATGGAGAATTGAAATGTGTGGGCCGGCTTCATGGAAAATATATTAAAAACTGTGAGACGCACGGTCCTTCACTGCCGTAGGGAACTGGAAATTAAAAACCCTGAGAACACATGGTCCTTCACCGGAAATGGAAATTAAAAACCATTAGAACACATGTTCCTTCACAGAAAATAGCTTAAAAAAATTGTGAGAACGCTCCTTCACGGAAAATAGCTAAAAGAAAACCGTGAGAACACTCCTTCACCGGAAATGGAAAATACTTCACGCAAAAAGTAACAAAAAATGAATTGGAAATCATCATGAATTTTAAGATAGATGGTATAAAAATAGACATGGGAGTTAATATAGATAGTATAAAAAGGTGCATGGGAGTTTTGAATGATGGTTTAAAAGCAGACATGGAAGCAATGATGAATGTCAAGATAAAGCGGTTGAAGGAAGGTTTGGCAAAGTTTCTAGAAGAAAGGCTTCACAGTGGTGACAAGTTAATCAATGAAAATCATGATGAGTACAAAGGGAATATGAATTACTATTTTAGAGACTCCAATTTTTGGTTTAAGAACCACCACTTTCCAAAGATCGATATGAGGAAGTTTGATGGCAAGGATCCGGTAACATGGATATTATAGATGGAGCAATATTTTGATCTCAATGATGTGAAACACACGCAAAAGGTACACATTACAACTTTATATTTAGATCCCAATTAGTTTGTATGGTATCAATGGATTTGTTCTCGTAAACCACTTGTCACTTGGTCAATTTTTACAGAGGAAATAGCACATTATGAGGATACAAAGAGCAACACTTTCTTTAGCCAACTGATAAATCTCAAGCAAAAGGGTTAAATGGCGGAGCACATTGAGGAATGCCAAAAATTGAATATCAGGGTAATCGATATTCCAGAAGAGCATATGATTGATGTCTTCATAGGCACTTTGAAGGATATCATCCAACATGATGTTCGCCTTTGGGAACCTTATTCATTGGAGAAGGCATTCAGGGTGGCAAAAAAAGTTGAGAGAAAAGTTATGGCAACAAGGAAGTCTACCACTCACAATTATAAAGATGGAAGTGTTGCTACTCCTAGCCTTCCACAACCTACATGGTTTACGCCACAATAATTAGAGGGAAAAAGAGAAAAAGGGATTTGTTATAGTTGTGATAGAAAATACACAAAACTTCATAAGTGTGTTGAGAAGAAATTATTCTACATAGATTGTGAAGAAGAGGGATAAAAGGAACAAGAAACATCTAAATAGGAGGATATACACCAAGAACCGACCCTTGATAAAGAAGAAAAGTAATTAACCATATCTTACAATGCATCAGCAAGAATACCACTCCTCAAATGCTCAAGATAGAAGGATATATCAAGAAGAAAAAGATAATAGTGTTGATTGATTCATGGTGTAATCATAATTTATTCATTTTAAGATATCCAAGGAATTGAATTGCTTCCTATATCCAACACTAGAGTGTCAAGTGATGGATGCAAATGGAGGAACTATAAATTTCTCTGGAAAGTGCCATATTATCAAGCTAACCGTGGGGGAACATGTATTGGATAGTCCAATTCTTTCCATTCCAATGGGTAGTGTTAATGTTGTACTAGGAATCCAATGGTTACAATCTTTGGGGACGATCACTTTTAATTTTCAAGAACTTTTCTTGAATTTTTTTTGGGAGGAAAAGGAAGTTGAATTAAGGGGTATTTCGGGGAAACCAAGAAAGATAATCAACTCTAATGGCATGAAAAAACTTTTGAAGAAAGAACAACAAGGTGTAATTGCACAATTATTCTCACTAGAGGTTCAAACATCAAAATCATCTATTTCTCTAGATCTCTGAAAAGTCTTAGACAATCACTCCAAGGTATTTGAGACTCCCATAGGCCTCCCACCTATTCGTGATCATGATAATGATATTAATTTGATTCCAGGAAGTGTTCCTCCAAACATCAGACCTTACAGATATCCCTATGCCCAAAAGAGTGAAATGTCACAGGCAGGACATTCATTGGGAGAGGGGTGGGAGTGGAAACCCCCAACTATCACAGCATTCATGCTTTGGCCTCAGAGCCATTGTTCATCTTCCAAATTTTTGTGCTTGTCTGACTAGGAATCTACACAGACTTTGACATACAACCTATAGAACATATCATGCTCAAGTAAGGCCGTGCTTATGAATGCCCACTGCCCCTCTTATATACGACTTATTCCTTTCTTCGCGAAATACATGTGGGAAAACAATGTTTATGTTTTGCTTCTGAAAATGTCACAAAAATATATTTTCCAACCATTCCCATCCTTCACTTCTATTCTTCCATTCTATTTCTATTCTTGTGTGTATCGTTAGTCGATTTGCTTCGTCCTCCCACATTTATTCTTCTACCCACTCCCATTAATATTCCATCCATACACCCCACCACTTATTTAAATTCAAATCAATTTCTCCGCATTCTTCAATCTTCTCTCCTCCTAAAAAATTAACCAATCTTCTGTCATTCCATTTTTAATATATTAATAAGTTTAGTGTCATTCCCTGTCACTCACTTTCCAGCCATCTATTAATGAATTCATTCCCCAAATTTTACCAAATATTTCCTTTATTCTATTAATAAATTAAATGTCTTTCCCTAATACTTACAAGTGATCCATTAACACTCACTGCTTATCATCATCTATGCTCTTTCTCACATCCCATCCCATCAATTTGTGCTCTTCCTCCCATTCCATCAATTTAACAACTTTACTATCATCATCAGTTCTCTTTCTCACATCCCATCCCATCCCATCCCATTGATCTGTGCTCTTCCTCCCATCCCATTAATTTAACGACTTTACTAGGAGACCCAATGCAACCGAGAGGAGTTTGGCAAAAATTTGAGTTCTTAAAACTTAATCATACAATAAATTTATCAACCTTTTCCTTTGTCATTTTACAACAACCATATACACATATCAATCCCCTCCTTATCATAAATACCTTTGGATGTATGACAATGTATTCAACCCTAAAATTGACTTTTGTGGGTGAAGTTGTGAATTGATTTGCATATAAATGGTTGATGAAGCACTACTACTCTTGCAAAGGGTCAATCATAAAAACTTTTGATGGAAGACAATGCCTTCACCCCTAAAAACTACTTTTGTGGGTGAATTTGTGAATTGAATTGCATATAAATGGTTGATGAAGCAGTACTACTCTTGCAAAGGGTCAATCATAAAACCTTTGGATGGAACACGATGTCTTCACCCCTAAAATCGACTTTTGTGGGTGAAGTTGCAAATTGAATTGCATATAAATGGTTGATGAAGCACTACTACTCTTACAAAGGGTCAATCATAAAATGTTTGGATGGAAGACAATGTCTTCACCCCTAAAATTTACTTTTGTGGGTGAAGTTCTAAATTTAATTGCTTATAAATGGTTGATGAAGCACTACTACTCTTGCAAAGGGTTAATTATAAGAAATATGATATTGGTTTTTAGCAAAAGATACAATGGCGAAGATACAATTCTCCTTGAAACACATTAGGAATTCAAAGAGATTTACACATTGGTTGGTAGGTTAGGCATGGAGAAAAAGGTCATAAATACTCTACAATTTTGATATGTGTGCCAGTTTTGATGAAAAGGGCATAATTGTGAACACCATTTCGTCGCTTTTAACACTTTTCAAGAAAATAATACCATGAAAATGACAATTGTGTGACAATTCAACATAATTTACGATAATCTTTCATTGACAACACAAACAAATTACCAAACAATGCGGTCATATTCTTTTGGAAATGGAAATATTTCATGAAATGAGGCCAAAGTAAATGGTTGGTCCGACAAGGGCATGATAAAATATCGAAAATCCCAATGAGAAAATGCAAAAGATGATGGAAGCTCGAGTGATACAATGTCATTGTCTTGTAGCCTCAAAATAGTAGGAGAACACATTGTCAAGTTATGAATCTCCTAAGTATTGTGTAGATTTGGTGAAAGATGAGAGTTTTAATCCAACTCCATTGAAACCAAGATTGTATAACTCTATAACATCCCTAATCATAGCTTTTGGTACCAAGGATATGTAAGGAAAAAAATTAAGAGCTAAATTTCACCCATGGACTAGTTTTCCATTTCCCCCCCCAAAAAAAGGGGATTTTCTAATTTCCATTTTTTCTCTAAAATGATTTGCCCTTAATTCTATAGGATAAGATTATTTTAATTCAAGCATCACTAAAATTTTCTAAAAACTACATAGAATCCTTAACAATTTGAATATTTTTACAAAATATCACAAGTATTTTATTCTTTGCATTTTAAGAATAAGTAATATTTGTCAAGGTTTTTACACTTTAAGATAAATATGGATCCTTAAGATTCTCCTTCATTATATGTGCATAGAGGTGGCAATAAAAAGCACATCTACATAAGAAGTAAAATGCAAGGAGATAAAATCCACCATTGTACTCTCTCTCTCTCTCTCTCTCTCTCTCTCTCTCTCTGTCTCTCTAATATATGTATTGTCTGTATGATGTATGTATGTATATGTATGTTGTATGTATGTATGTATGTATGTATGTATATATATATATAATATATATATTATATATATATATATATATATATATATTTTATTATTATATATTATATTTATATATATATATTATTATATATATATATATATTATATATACTATTATATATATATATTTATTATATATATATCATATATAATATGTTGTGTGTCAAGTTGACAATTTCTATCTTGAGAATTTCAAAAATAAATGCTATCTACGCTTAAAATATTGCACTATAAAACAAATTTCTAAACTAATAATGTATTTTTCAAGGCAGAAAAGGAACTAATCTTCTTTGATCTATGCTACAAAATTTTATACGAGCATAAAATCGGGTTCTGTGATTTTGTGCCTTGATAAAGGCCCATACAACAAATATATTTTCACGTATGTATATTATTAACTGAAAAAGAAATTTTAACCACACATGCTTGAAAGAAAAAATACTCTAGACCAAATTGAACAACACTAGTAATTGAAGTCTAATTGGTTTATCATGCCAACATTAGGGTCTCGATTGGTAGAAACTTCGTTGCCTCGTGTCTTTATCCTAGTCCCTTGGTGGATTAAAGATGCGCAACAATACTATGTTGACTCCTCAATCTTTACTTAATCAAGTAATGTTAAACTTGGTTTCAAAATAAAATATGAACTCTATTCAAAGGAAACTAATGTTGCATATGAGCAGTGAGTAATTTGTACATACATATCAAAGAATTGAAAAAAATTAAAAAATTATTTACCTTCAAATGAAAGGTACAACATAAGCTTGTAAGGCACTGAGAGAATGAGAAGCACCAAGGGACTTTTAGATTAGTTAAAGGATCTGTTTTGTGATGTGTAGGCCTTGGGTGTTCATATTTTGTTGTGTTAATAGGCCCCAAATCAACACTTGAAATGAAGAATATTGAACCTTGTATGTGAAGGAGAGATAAAGAATGAAACTCACAGCTTCAAACAATTTTATTTGTTGACATGAAAATTCTAATTCCCATATGATTTTAAATAAAATGAGTCTGTTGATATGGAGTGATTATGTATATTAGTGATGTTTCTTTTAATTTTCTTTATATGCAAGTCAATATGATTAAATGATTGATTATGTGATGGTTTTGAAATAAATTGTGTGGCTCTTGTAACTGATATATCAAAAGGGATTTTATGGTTAAGAAACTAGCATGTTGCAATTAAATAATGATTTGTATGTGAAACTGCTTGAGGTTTATGTAAAATTGCAAGTGATTAAATTTCAGTTTTTAAAGCTCTTATGTCAAATTCATAAACACATAAACATGAATTTAAACTTCAGAAATTGAAAAATATTACAGACAATACCACCATAATATTAAACACGAAACAACAAGTGATGAATGAGTTCACCCCTCATGGGCTACGTCTCTTGGCCCTGCTTCCAATGCTTGGGCTTATATCATTATGCTCATAAAAATAGTGATTAAAACATGTTACAGTGCTCAAATGGATTCAAAACCTACTCCAACTGCTTCAGAGCTTTCAAAAACCTTTGTCTAGCCTCTTTATGCTCCCAAGAAGACCAAAAACTGAGAAAGTTATGAGCTCCCCAAGTTTTGCTGCTAATCTACCTACAAATTCGCCAATTTGGCTAATAGTCCTACAAATCTGCCCCCTTTTCCACTAACTGGGCGATAAAATGGCAAACCGTCGACGCAATTTGTGGGAACATTAATTTTTCTAATATCTCATGTGTGTGCTCATGTGGTCACATGGCCCCCATATGACTAGGGGCTGGCGACTAGGGTATGGCCCCATTCTGGTGCGCCCCCGGTTTCGAGCTCATGATCGCATGGAAAATGTTTAAGGCTGGGGGGGTTGAGGTTAAGCCATGGCCCCTGGTCCATGTCGGCACGGTGACCAGGACAAGGGCTAGCCCTCAGCCCTTAACCCATCTCCGCCACCCATTAACGTTTAATTACATATATGGTGGGTCTTTTTAACGAGGCCCACCCACAACCCAACGGTAGTAGCGAAAGTTTGTTGGAATGAGGTTCAGTGTTCGATTCCCAACAAGTGCATTCCAAACTTCAACAAGTTTTTAGTGGCCACTGAGGTGCCACGTGGTAGCCTCTCGCTGGGCCACATAACCAACACCATTGCCCACTATGAAATCACCAACTCAGCACCAATAAGAATCTGATAATTGGTGTGATGTCATTGGCCCTTTGAACCCAACCATTTTCCCAAATCAGTAGAACCAGTCATCATGCCACATCAACAGTATGAACTACTAACTGGGTAGCCCTGCACAAAAATTTCCATGTTTGCTCAATC
>APFE031538348.1:0-12297 GCA_000404065.3 Pinus taeda | reverse complement strand
ATAGATATTGAATTAATTCATGCAGTGGGGTGGCAGGGGTGGTGGCCCGCCACCCCTTTAATTAATTTTTTTTTTTCTATTTTTTAAAATAAAATGTACATTTTAAAATTGCTAGAAAATAAGGGTCATTGGGCAAACTAAGTAGGCCACAATTTTCCCCGTCTAGTGGTTGGGTTCCAATGACCTTTGTTGGCACAATTTGTAGGACCATTAACCCTACCACTTGGTTAAGTCAACTATGAACATTGAATGGACCCATCTCCTCCATACAAGCTTGGATTTAAGTGTCATTTGCGTCGTTGGAATCAGGGTGACGAGCACTTCGATTTGGTGCTAGTTTGAGTGCAATCTGACCACATTGAATTTTGACCATTTATGATCCCTCTTGGACTTTTGCATGTGTCTAGAGCCCCCTGGATCAATCCTCCCCACTGATGAGATTTTGGTCCTCCAAAACCATGAAAATAATCTGCAACTTCTTTGTACCTTGTCTGCACTACAAGTGTCTTGACAGGTCACCCTTCCTTCTCCTTCACCTTTGTCCTTCGGAGCCATAAGCGATGAGCCCAAACCTGTACCCTCTACAAACTTGTAGTACAATTCTACAAATTACATTCTTAATTTACATGACCAACTAATGACCCAAGCATCCCATACTTGCCATGCGTTTATAACACGTGCTCGGTGGTCAAGTTTACATCAAAATGAAAATAATACCCTACCTATCAAAACAAGGCCAACATATCATTGTTGCTGCAACAAGTGATGGAAAACACATCATCACTTTTACAGTTTAAAATGCAACACATGATTGGAAAAAATAATACCATGACATTCTACCACACTGACAAGAACCATTTCTCACTTATCAAAGTGAATGGGTAGTCCCCTTGTGGTGCATTCACTAGTCGAACAATTGTTTCACTTGGTTCATGCAAAACAGTTCTTTAGCTAATTGAACAACAAAAACCCACAAAAAGAAATCGGTGATGTTCAATTGATTGAACAAGAGCTGTTCAATTAATTGAACAACAAAACACACAAAAATAAATCGTTGTTGTTCAATTGATTGAAGAACAAAAACACACAAAAAGAAATCGGTGTTGTTCAATCGATTGAACAACAACTGTTCAATTGATAGAACAACAAAAACTGACAAAAGGGAAAAATTGGAGCTATTCATTTGTTTGAACAACAATTATTAAACACACCCTAAAAAAACAAGAGAAATCCTCATATTTACATAGTGATGGCTAAACTAAATTGCAACCAACCGTAAAAAGAATATATACATTATTTACAGCTGACAAAAGATAATTTTTTATGAAATTAAATATTTTGGGTCATCACTCCGAGAAACTAAAATTTTCATAGTGGTATCATCATGTACCAATTGGAAAAACGACTCTTTGGTGAGTAGTTTATGATGAAGACGCACCCGATCTCCATTCACCCAGAAAGAATGGACAGACTCATCAATGGTAGTCAGAGTGAGAGTGCCATTGTTGTGTACCTCTTGAATTTCATAAGGGCCAAGCCACCTTGTTTGTAACTTTCCAGAAAGTGTTGAAATCTAGAATCATAGAGGAGTGCCCAGTCTCCTTTCTAAAATGTCTTCTTTTTAATAAGACTGTCATGCCACTTTTCGCTTTGCTGCTGAAGAATTGCGTAGGGCAAGTAGTCAAGCCTCATCCAATTCATTTATTTGTTGAATTCACTTAGTTTGGGCCTCCATAAGATCCAATCCCACTTCCTGGGATGTTATCAGAGTCTTTATTTCAAATTCAATAGGAAAGATAGTTTCTTTTCCAAATACAAGTTGGTACAAAGAATATTCAGTAGTATTTCGCCAATTTGTGTGATAGGCCCACAAGGCCTCTGCCAATCTAGCAGCCTGGTCCTACTAATGTGTCGAAACTATCTTGTCCAAAATTGCTTCGATGACCTTATTGTTGTTTTCAACCTGCCCGCTCAACTGCGGGTAATACGAGGAAGTGACTCTATCTATGATGTGGTGGTTCCATAGAGTGGTTGTAATCTTATGTCCTCCAAATTTACCCCCACCATCTGTATCACTTCCCTAGGTAAACCATATCACACAAATAACCCAAAAAGGAAATTGGTTATGGCTTCTTCTGTAGCTCTTGGAAAATCTATTGTTTCTACCCACTTTCTTACATAGTCTATAGTAACAAGTATGTAGGAATTTTGGTTTGATGGTGGATGGTATGGGCCAACAAAATCCAATGCCCATCATTTGAAAGGTTCTATTACCAATTAGGGCTAGAGTGCCATTTCGTCATATTGATGAGGATGGCCCATCCTTTGGCAGCTATCACAAGCGTGGACATATTTCTTAGTGTCTTTAAAAATAGTGGGCCAATAATAGCCCATTTGTAGTACCTTGTGCCCCGTTCAGTGATTTGCGAAGTGTCCTCTGCAAGGCTCATCATGGCAAGCCTTTAGGATGTCATAGATTTCATCTTCACGAATACATATGCACATGCACATATCAAACCCTCTATGAGAAAGGTATCTGCCAATCCAAGAAAATCGGGTGCTGAGATGGACAATCTATTTCCTTTCCCTTGTTGTCAAGTGTTTGGTAAGATTCCCTAGTGCTAGATAATTTGCTACATCTGCATACCATGGCATTTTAGTTGCTATGGAAAACAAATGTTCATCTGGAAACTGGTCAACTACTACCAACGGATCGTTTATCTTTGGAACTTGAGATAAAAATTCCGTGACTGGCTTTTCCTTGCATGGACGGTCTTTAATGGTGATATTAAAGTCCTGCAAAAGTAACAACCAATGAGTCACTCGACCATTTGTAATGGGCTTTTTAGCTAAGTATCTAATGGTAGAATAATCATTATAAAGAAAAACTTGATAGCCAGTTATATAATGTCTAAATTTGTTTATGGCATAAATGACAAAAAAGAATTCCTTTCTATTACTGTATACTTAAGCTCAGCAGCAATGATTTTTTTGTTGATATAATAAATAGCATAAGGCTTTCTATCCTCCTCTTGGCCAAGGACAATGCCTATTGCTCCATCTAACCTGTCCATAGAGATTTGAAAGGGAATCTTTCAGTTGGGTCCACACAATACTGGTGTCATCGAAACTAATTTCTTCAAATCTATAAAAGTTGTGTCACATTTATCAGACCATTTAAAGTCAATGTTTCCTATTAAACCATACAAAGGCGCAGCAATTTGTGATTTTTTTTTTATAAACCTTCGATAATAACCTGCATATCTTAGGAAGCTACACACCTTCGTCTAAGTACGAGGTGTAGGTAGTAGGAGAATTACCTATTTCTTTGCTGGATCTACTTGTATCCTAGCAGGAGAAATGTAGTGTCCTAGGATTACGCCTTCTGCCATCATAATGTGACACTTAACGTTACTTAAACATAGTCTGGTGGTGATGCATCATTCCAAAACCTTCTCTAATGTCTGTAGCGCTTGATCAAATTTTCCCCCATACGGGGTAAAGTCATCCATGTAAACTTCAAGTCCTTCATTTATCAGATCAGCAAAAATACTGAGTATGGCCCTCTGAAACGTAGTTGGGTCATTGCATAAGCCAAACGGTAACACTTTGTAAGTGAATGTACCCCATGGGTAGGTAAATGTGGTTTTCTCTTGGTCTTCAATGATGATTTGGATCTGATTGTGGCGGTTGAAGCCATTCAGAAAGGAAAATAAATATTTTCCTAAGAGTGTATCAAGGACTTGATCATTAAATGGAAGAGGGGAGTGATCTTTTTGTGTGGCCATGTTCAATTCCCAATAATCAATGTAGATGCACCACTTCCCATTTTTCTTGGGAACAACTAGCAGTGGAGAGACCCACTTGTTATCTTTTACAGCAAAATAAAAGAGAAATCACTTTGAAACACTCTCCCTGGCAACAATGCCAAAATGTTGGTGCACTAAGATGAATATTGAAAGAAATCTTAATACCTACATTAATCATCAACCCAGGGTAAGCCTGTTTATTTCAAGAGTGTTCAACATTGTCTATTCAAGTTAATTTAGAGGCTAATTCATAATGAAATGATTTAGAATTGTTGCAATAATAAATATCTAATTCTCGAAGTTCAATCCAAAGAAATTATGAAACAAAACTTTAAAGCATGTTCAAATATAATTTAATCAATTATGCAGAGAAATGAACTAAAACATAAGTAAAAGGAATCACTCTTAGCAAATTTTAATTAGTACATACAATAATTTGTTCAACATAAAGGAAAGCTACAACAAATGAACAATAATTAACTAATCAAACATCTCATGGAAGGAAATCAACTACAAGCTTAATACCTTTGATAGCACTACTTCATAGTGAACAACAAACAAATACCTAAACTAACCTCATCAATTCAGTAAAGATTAACACGCGTAAAACACAACAATATCTAGAATCTAGTTTTAACGGCAAAAGAAAATCGTAATAATCAATACTCACAACAATCGAAATAACTCTAATTCCATGAACTAACAATAATAAACAATTGTAAGAATAAACAAGAATAAATATGACACAATTAAAGTAGTAAATCTCATATTAACCAAGCCCAAAGTCTCTAGAAATCAGTGCCGAAAGACACTCAGAATGTGATTATAGGTAAAACACAGTCTTCTTCATTAAACTTGATAATAGAGTTACATCGTCACAGTAATGAAAGTATTCTGTTTCAAAAATGAATAGTTACAATCTTGAATTTTCTAACTAGTTGTTCATTTCACCTGTTAGCTTTATATAAGCCAGGAAAGACAAACGGATAAAAGCAAATCCCCAGGATGAGGAGATCATGAGGATTTCACAACCGACAATCTAATTTCATCGCATAATAGAATTGGTTCTCATGGTCTTTCGATATCCTTTGTAATTGAGAAGTTTTCATTTTCCTTTCTTGGTTTCTATTGTTCGGTCATTTGAACAACAATCATTCAATTCGTGTTACTGCAGACAAAGATAGTGAAAGTTAGTTTTTCATGCCTAGATTTACCTAATTTGTTAATGATCGATTTTATCTAGCTTTTATAATTATTTCTTCTATATTTATTCCTAAAACGAAGATAAACACATAAATACTAATCATTAATTAAGCTAATATGAGGATAAAACATGCCTTTTCCATGGCCCAACATACCCCCTGCTTACCTTTTTGCATGTCATGATGCAATAAGATGATTGAGGTGCAGTTGTGTTAAGGAATAAGAAGGACAAACTTCTTCCTTATATAGCCTAAAACTGTTTTTCTGTTTAATTACTACAAATCCTAGTTTACATGGTAATATGGAAAATTATAATCACTTTAATACTCAACAAGAGGGTACCAGATAATGGGACATCTATAGCGGCACCCTATCTAGTCAGGGCCCATGCTTAGGACCATATTGTTGTATCAGTGTAGGCGAGTAGAGGCAGCATTGTAATTTCTATACCCAAATGACTCACTATTCCTAACATTGTTAGTGGAAGCTTCCCATCCTTATCTTTCTACTGACAAAGCTTCCTCCTTAATCTCTAGAAATTATTCCTGTCCTACCTGTATGATATCCGTATGGAGTGGTCCTAATTGAGCCATGACTCTTGTTCATTTCATGAATTGTTTATGCTGGATAGAAAGATGTAGGGGTTTTGTGGGTTCTCTCCTGACCCATAAGTCTATACCATATTCCATTTTTTGAAAAGTGTTATAGGCTTTATCCCATTTAATCTGATTGGTAGCAAAAGAGAGAAAAGCTTGAAATTGAATATCCCTAATGAAGGGGTGAGGATTACTATCCAGTTCATCCTCCAAGAAAAAATTTTCCATGTATAATTCACATAAAAGCCGTTGTACCTATTTGTTTTGTTCCTTAAAACATTTGACAAATTCTGGAGTGGTCTTAAATTCTACTGACTTACCAGCCTTGATAGCTTTCACTTTCAAGAAGAGGTATCTTTCTAACAAGAATAGTGCATAATTGGTGGCAGGTGATCGACAACACATCAGAGTAAAGAGAGGAAATAGTTTCAATTTTCTCCTTGGACTTCTGCAGCTTGGCTTGTGCTTTCTTTACTTTCTTTTGCTCATCTTTGAAATTAGTGAAAGTCTCATATTTTGTTATGGCAAGTGCTTCGAATTTCTTTCATAATTCTTGGTGTACTTGTAATCAAACTAGTTCTTCCTTATGTTGGGCCAACTCCTGCTAGGTATTGTTTAGTTCATTTTGCAATTTTATAATAACATCTTCCCTTACTAGAGGAATGTAATGAGGTGTTTCCTCTATCTGAGTTTCATCATCCTGTGTTATCATTGAATCAGTTTGAAAGGCAGCTTCAGCCGCTTCTTGGGACATACAACAATCTACTTTGTAATTTCCTTCAAAATTAGTTTGAACAACAACCTCAATTGTTCATTGGGGCATACATCAGTGCTCCTCAGTATTCTCCTCATAATTGGTTTGGAAAACAACATCTCTAGTGGGAAAGTCTGTTTGGGTTTCTATTGAGCAAATGCAAGGACCTTTAGTCTGAGTCATTCTTCAAAGGGGATTGCTCTATTTGGGTCCCTTTTGGACATACAAAAGGACTCTCAATTTGGGTTTCAGTATCCTCCAAAGAATAGTGTTTTGTTTGGGTCCCTACAGTTTCCAATTCCACTTTTAGTTTCCAGAGCCTAACTACTTCCTTTAACCATTGTCTCAATTGCTTAACTATTTTCTTCTACTTCTTGTACTTCTTAAGCATCTTCCTCAATCTATCCTTATACATTTTCTTCATTGTGGGGTTTTTGATTGGAGGTGGCACAACTGTGTTTATTTCAGGTTCAGGAGGAGATGTGCCAATATCAGGATGTGGTTCCAATGGAACGGTTCCTCCCCATGGATTCTCGTCTTCCAGGTATTTTTCTACATGGGCTTCTCTCTCAGGGGACTCCAATGGAATGCTGTCTCTTGATTGATTGTCCTTTTCAGTGTCTTCTTCTTCATGGGCCTTGTCCTCTGGGGACTTCATTAAGATAGTATCCCCTAGTTGATTTTCATCCTCCAAGGTTCCTTCTGTAGGGTTTTCCTTCACTAGGGATTCCAATGGAAAAGTAACCTCTTGTTGATTTCCATCCCTGAGGGTTTCCTCTACATGGGTCTCTCTCTCAAGGGGCTCATTCATAAATGGAACTAATTCCCTCTGACCCTCCAAATAATTAGCAAATGGAAAAGTTTCAGCAGGGCCAGAACTATCGGCAGAGGCAGACTGGTTAAGGGCATGATTTCGCCATTCTGAGTTTCTAGATGGCTCCCTTTCTTCATAGTACGTCCCCATATTCTATAATACGTGAGCCACTCCTTCCTCGTATTCCTCCAAAAATTCATCTTATGGACTTGGAGAGGGCATGTGAGATGACCATGCTTCTTCTATTGGAATTGGGGTGTGCTACTGTGATTTTATCCTCACAGAGTGCCTACGCTTTACTGGGCTTAAGGCCAAAGAAGGATTTATTCTTTTTCTTGTCCTTTTCCAACCTGTTACTCTTACCCCCTATTGTTCAATCTTTGGGTTTTCTTCTGGGGCTGTTAAATCATGATTTACAAGGTTATCCCAGGTTAATTGCTACTGTGCCAATCCATGAATGATGATTAATTTGATCAGGCCATGATGGACGGTGATAGAATGTGTGTCCTTAGCCTTCCTGACCTGACTAGCAACATCATGCAATAAATAATTTAAATAAAATGGAAAATTAACTGTAATTTTCTTCTTCAGAATAGCTAATAGTTTGAGTTGTGGAGGTTTTACCACATCTTGAAATTCATCAAAAGTGATATACCTGTGAACAATGGTTGCCAATTCCTGCCATGGTTTCCTTAAAGTTGTGGGTTGAATCCCTTTCCCTTTGTGTACCAATTGTTCATCTGGGCCTTGGAATACTATGACTGTGTCCTGCAGAAGAACATGCTTATCCATCCATCTTGTGCCTTATTCTAGAAGTTCAGAGACTTCAGTTGTAACTACTTCGGAAACTATTATGTTTCTGCCTTCCATTTTCGTGCATCCATTCTGTAGATTCTACAAAAATTCATGTGTTATTTCCTCATGGAATCCATGTAATTTGGTCAGGTATTGAAGGCAGCTGGCGCGCTCAAGAATTGCACGAGCCTGTTCTGATACTCAGAGTACTGTAGGTTCACTACGGATGGCTTTTCCTCACATGGTTGTTGTTTCTCAATCACTGGTTCACTTGCACTTTTGCATGCACTCTTCTCACAATTTCATAATTTGGAACAACACCGTAAACCAAATACAAAATGTTAAAGTTATTAACAGAGTAGTGACATTGTTTTAGAATTAATATTAAAGGAAATTATTTTGTTTGTCTCATCAACCATTTTTGGTGCAACTTAATAATTAATTCACATGCTTTCCATAATTCTTACCTTCCCCCCTCCAATCAGAAAACAACGTAATAATTATTACACATGCGAATTCATAATGTAGCCCTTCCCCCCTCCAATTAAAATATAGTTTAATAATTATTACACACGCGCATTGATAATGCAGTCCTTCCCCCCTTCAATCACAAATCAGTTTAATAATCATTACACATGTTATCCATAATGCAGACCAGCCCCCTCTAATGAGAAAAGGGTGTCGATGACCATAAAGCATGGGAAAAGGGGAAAGGGCATTGGGAATTCATAAACTCAGCTAGACAATAATCAAAGCAGCGTAAATTTGATAAAAATAGTCAAATCAGTACAAGTTGCAAAAAATTTGAAATGCCCGTAAAAAGGAATAAAATAGAGACTAGGTCATTATGTGAAGAGATATTTGCCTTAGGTGGAAAAGGTGACGAGTGCATGACCGATGATAAATGATAACGATTGTTGGTATTGATTGGTCAAACAATAATGATATAATGCATATAAAGATATAGCTTACCATGCATGTTGGTTAATTTAGTTATAAATTCTTTTCAAATGGTAAATTCACCTTTAGAAATGAGTCAATAGGAAGTAATAGGATAAGGAATATTTGGCAATGTAACATAGCACTTCAATACCACAAGCAGAGAGACTGCTGCCAGCAAGCATTCATAGCCTCCACAAGGTTTCTTTTTAACCCCAAAAAAGAGCCATATTCCTCCTTTTAGTATTTAAATGAATTTTCCTTTCATTGATATGAAGAGACCACTATGATGGCATGGTAACTAGATATTCATAGTACCATTCACCAGGTTATAACAAAGTGATCAGGCCAGCTCATGACTAGACCTCCTCTCTTTCTAACAGTTTTGACTATCAAGAAGGTCATTACCTTGGTGTGGTGGCCATAATGGAATGTCAACTGTTACACCCTTATGTTCATTGTAGGTTGGCTCGTGATGAGACCCCCTATCCCTTTTAAGAATACGTGTGTTTCATTTTCACATTTTCACATTTTCATATTTTTATTGTAAAGGGAGGGAGGCTCATTTACTTCTTAAGAGTCAAGGATGGCATGAGAAGTAAAAAAAATTCCAATGAAAGTTATGCTTTTATCCCTATATCACGATACCAAATGGAATTATCAATTTAAAGTGTGAAAGATAGACCAACATGGTATTAAGATAGTAAATCATTTTATGGTATGTCCAAAGGGAAAATATTCAACTAGTCATTATATAGATCAACGAGGTTAGTTTCGGAATAAATATGACCATCAAAGGTTTTACAAGTCATAATGGTCTTTTATCTCAGGTATAAATTCCAAATCCAAACAGATGGTTTTACTAAGAAAAGATGGGAGAGAAAAATGGAAAATGGAATAACCGATGATGGAACAACAAAAAGAAATCACAGTTGTTTTTCTACCGAACAACAGTTGTTCAATTGATTGAACAAATAACACACAAAAATAAATCGGTGTTGTTCAATTGATGGAACAACCACTGTTCAATTAATTGAATAGCAAAACACACAAAAAGAAATCGATGTTGCTCAATTGATTGAACAGAAAAAGACACAAAAATAAATCAGTGTTGTTCAATTGATTGAACAACAAAAACACACAAAAATAAATCAGTGTTGCTTAATTGATTGAACAATAAAACACACAAAAAGAAATTGGTGTTGTTCAATTGATTGAACAATAGTTGTTCAATTATTTGAACAACAAAAACACACAAAAATAAATCGGTGTTGTTTAATGGATTGAACAAAAGTTGTTCAATTTATTGAATGTTGTTCAATTGATTGAACAATAGTTGTTCAATTATTTGAACAACAAAAACACACAAAAATAAATCGGTGTTGTTTAATGGATTGAACAAAAGTTGTTCAATTTATTGAAGAGAAAAAAAAAAGACAAAAGGGAAAAAATGGAGTTTTTCATTTGTTTGAATGACAATTACTAAACACACCCTAAAAAAACAAGAGAAATCCTTGTATCTACATAGTGTTATATAGTATTTTGTCACACCTCCCGCACTTCCTTGTGACATACCCTAAAGTTCCTGAAACATTATCATTATACAATATACTCATCAATGTATACAACTCAAATCCCTCCTTTAACTTTGCCTGGAAAATATCTAGAGCCTTCCCTGAAGAAATAGCTCATGAAACCCTAACATGAGAATCATCGCCCTTATGAAGCTCAAAACCATGATGATTTCCTGTTGCACCTTGTTAAGTGAGCGATGGAATCACTCTATTGCCTCTCATACTCGCGATGATTTCAAAAAGGATTTTTTCCCAAAGAGAATGAGAAGCTTCGTGATCCCGAAGCTTCCAGAGAGGAGAACTGGAGGTAGTTTCACATAGATAAGTTCGAATCCTCCTAATTTGACCTCTTGGTATCATCCCTATGAGATACCTCCTTAAGATGTGGGCCTAATCCTATATTTGGAGGAGGTCCAACTCCCTCTCCCTATGTATAAATTTCCCCTCTACCTTTCCCAAATGGTTTATCAATGTCCATTTGCACCCTTATGTTGAGCTTATGCTAGAGGCCATTCATTAGACTTGGAGGAGTGTTGGAGAGTTTCTTCGCTTGGACTTGGATTACAACTCAAGGAGAGCCTTTCAACATCAAGGATATGGTTGTAAGATTCCCATTTATTCTTTAAATAATAATAAAAATGCTGGTTCATCTTCCCAATATATATGTTCATGTATGTATATTTTTGTCATTCCTTGATCAACTAAATAGAATATTATTGGTTTTGGTATGCTTTGTTGTCTCTTGGTGTTTGTGCAAGTACATAAGCATTGAAGAAAGCAGGAACAAGACCTTGACACAAGCAGTTCAAGGATTTCAACAAAGGGAATCGGATTAGCGTCAGAGCAAGGTAGGCCCCCTCTCTTGTTCTATTTTTCAATCATAATCTACGAAGATGTCTAGTTGACTTTCCTCTCAAGTTGCTAGACCCACTCATTGGGCTAGAGGCATTGTCTTTGTCTGCAGAGAGGATTAACCTTGAAAACAAAAATGGTGACTCCATCGGGGAGCCTATGACCTTTTCCTTCATCTCCTTCACTGTGTCTTTTGACGAGTTTGGTCAACCATTGATTTATAGACTTCATTGCTTGCTTGCAGTCAGTGTCATTACTTGGTAGATGTCCGAAGATTGTCATCTTGAGCTATTTTTGAAAATTTTAGATTTATTTTCCCTTTTCCTTGACCATCACGGAGATGATCCTGACAGTCACGATGATATCGGTGGATTTTTAGTTACAGTAGCGATGATCACTACTTTATTGATAAGAGGTGCGATGATTGTAGAAAACATAGAAATTTAGGGTTGTCTTTGTGATTTTCAGTTTCAGTTGTATTATCCTTGTGATTTACTGGTGTGTTTGTTAATTGGCTCTCTCATTGTCTTCTTTCAACTGCCTTTTGACTTGGCCTGAGTGTTTTGAAGTTTGATTAGCCTTTTAGGGTTATAGGTCTTCTAGGTCAACTTTAGTACACTCATCAGTCTTCTGATCACAGATTGTTTGCTTGCGTTGAAGAGTCATTATGTATTCAGAGGTGCCTGTAGATTACTTTTGGTTCTTGTGCCTTAAGTTGTTTTCATTAGTGGATATAGTGAAAATTCTCAGGCTTCATTTGACAAGCGACAAAATACAAATAAATTGCCTCCTTGGAATCAAAAGAAAGTGTTTTCTTTGAAGTTGTTTATGGTCCAAACTGAAAGTGAAAGTGAAATTATTTTCTTAATTTTTGGAACATTTTGCGTTGCATTTGAATCGTTGATGTGAAAGTGATTTTCATACTTGTTGGTTTGCTTTCATTCTCTTTCGCTTTGCACTA
>APFE031538346.1:0-20393 GCA_000404065.3 Pinus taeda | reverse complement strand
TGGCACTACTTTCTCGGCTGAGTTTATGATGCATTTCACAGTCATCCATTGACTGTGTGGCTTGAATAAGTATGCCCAGTAACACTCCCAATTTAACCTGTTCAATGCTTGGATCGCTTTTCCCTTTTCCTGCGCCTTCTGCTTCCATTCTGCCTCTAGTCGTGATTTATTTGGTAGGTACCCCGAGGTGGTTTCTGTGATTAAGTTGGCCCTATGTAAATTCTCATTTACATAGTCGATAAGAATGTTTTCCTGCGTGGCCACTGTCTCCGCTGCCTGTTCTGCCTGCCTGATTTGATCATCCCATTTGTTAAAGAGCAATTCCTTATGACTCTCATTTATTCTGGGTGCATTTGCTCTTTTCCCTTCTTCTCCATCCTACCAAGCTAAGTATTCCATCACTCATTTGTCAATCTGGTCATAGTCACTTCGCAAGTCTGCTACTTGATTGGTGAGTTTATCACTCAGCTCGCGATAGTGACCCCACTGCCATATCTTACATCCCAACTCTTCCTGTTGCTGCAGAAGTTGCTCATTTAAGCCAGCAGATTCTGAAACAAATTCGACAAGCTTAGGCTCGTCTTTATGTATTTCTTGCAGAGTCTGCAACTGCATTCCTTTTTCATCTAAACTTCTTTGATAGCTTATTTGCATCTGCTGAAAGCCTTCCTATAGCTTCTTGAGCTGTTTGGATGCTTCAACACTAGCATTGGATTGTTGTAGCTATCGTTGCAGTAGCTGTATTTGATTTTCTTGTTCTTTCAACAGTTGTTGAACTTCCGATGCCTTATCGATAGTTACAGAAGCGTATTATCCTGCGATCTGAGAAAAATTTGTGAGATTTTCTGTTGGGTTGTTGTTGAGGTCTTTCCATAAGACATCCAAATGTTTAGCGTCTTGTGACAATGTATTCTCTAGCTTTCTTTTCTTCCTTTGTCTTCTCACGACTGCTTTATGTTGGGGACTATAGAATACATCCAGTGGGGGAATTTCTTCTACATTAAGTAGAAGCTCAGAAGGTGGAGTGATATGACTGTGCTCCATTTCTGTGACACTGTTGAATATGGTCGAAACCATTTCTTGTGTTACCTGTGTATTGTTCACAGGTGTTCTTGGGGTTTGACCTTCAAGGCTGATCAGCTCATTGAAGGTCTCCCATTCTTTTTCTAGCTCTGTTGTGACGAGTTGCGCTTTAATGACGGGAGGAGGGACATCTCTTGGCGGGAAGGTGATAACTTGTTGTTGCGACATTGCACTTGACTGAGTTGTATCTTTAGCTTTTTCTTCTCTTTTTTCTTGGTCGCTTCCAGACTTTTAGAACGTTCAGGTATTCCTCGGGCAGTGTTAGATTTGGATTTGGAAGTGCTAGAATTTCCGCTGAGGCTGACGCTGGGAGTCGGTTCTCTGGCTGGCAGTCGCAGCTTCTCTACAGGAACACTGGCCAGCCTTCTTTCCCTATACAACATGAATCTTTGGAAGTCATCTGGAGACAACCTCGACCGAGCTTCCCGCAAAACTTCATGGAGTGAGCTTTTACCTTGAAACAAATCATCAAACAAATATTTATTTCCAACGAATACTTTTATTTTGATGCTTGTAGTGAAATCGTGTGCAACATTATTTAGGTCAAAAGGCCAAGATGGGAATTTAAATAATTGTAGAGACATCACCTTCTCCACTTCGGCGAAAGCGCCTCCTACATCGAGCAATGAGAAGGCCCCACAAGCTACAGGAACTGAGGCCATATGGCCTTCTTCTTGTCTTTTAGTTCTTTGGTCAGGCTGCCTTCTGAGTAGATCTGATAGGCAATTTCCCGAGCCAAAATTTTATCGGGGACACATAGAGGTAGGACATGTGGATATCTGTATATGGTAAAATTTTGGGTCTAGCTACTATTTGGTGAAGAAATGAACATGCCAACTCCTCTAAGGATGCCTCAGAAGAATTTTGTGAGCCTGCGGCAGTATCAACTTTCATTACTCTAGGATTTTCTTCCTCCAGCAGCCTATACATGCCTTCCCATGTCGAAATTCCTGCGTCCCTATTGTAGGCAGTGTCTGTATACAGAGGCGCCATCTCCTTCGTCTTTTCCTTCGCCTCGGAGGCTTGAGCCTTATGTTTCTTTCTCATCTGCTCCTGCGTTCGGCTTTGAATCTTCTTAACTCTTCGTTCCTGCAGATTACGAGTGAAGTGGAAATGAATGATTGAGAAAGGTGATGGGAGAGTTTTAAATGCAACATATATATCAAATATGCCACTTTACATGAAGTAATTCTTTACAAAAGCACGCGTCTTCATTTCATTTAATAACTGACAACTAATCCATTTACTATCATTAAAAGCACATGGTCTTGGGTCAGATTATGGTAAGTGGCTTTTCTTTGAACGGAGCGCCCGAAGGATTCGTAATTAAGTGATTCATGATTTTCTTACGTAACATCGAAGATCGTGCCATCGTAAATCGCGCCCATCGTAAATCGCAAGATCACATATTACACCATCGCAGCGATTGCAATCATCGCAAGTCGCAAAAGTTTAATGTTTGCCAAATCTTACCGATTCATTTCTACGATATGCGATCTTGCGATCGGTGTTATCGCAGATCAGTAAATATTGAAGTTTTTCCTTATGAGTATTACTTCATTGCGATGTGATGTTATGCTTAACACGAGGGCCTTTGCGCATACTGATGTTATAGAGGCATGAAGGTATTTCTTATCTTTTTGCAACGCAGCTTTAAAGATATTTCTCTCATCGTAGACTTAGGTTAAAAATATTCAAAAGACCTTTCTAAGCTTACGATGGTAACCTTATTTTGAAGAAAGGAAAAACTTGCTTTTTCTTAAAAAATTAACTAAGGGTCCCCATTCATTTAGTATTTTGGACAATACTATAATGAAAAAAGGGGGGGGTTGTTGGCTGGCCCACAACAAGTTCCCATGTGATGGGAGAACTGACTGCTTTGATGACAGAAAAAGACCCCCTGTGAAATATGGTGACCCTGGTCACCCTACAGTAACAGTTCAGGTTGGTAAAACCTTTGTCTCTAAATTTCTAGCAGATCTGGGTGCTACAATAAACATTATGACACAAACAGCACAATTACTGTAGTTGAAAATTTTAATTAGGGAAACCCCAACCATTCTAGAGCTGGCTGACCGCTCTACAATTAAACTCGAAGGAGTCATTGAAGACCTGGTAATTTCCGTAGGATCTTGGAATTACCCAACCGATTTTGTTGTGTTACAAACTAAAACAAAGTTGGGGGGTCATCCACTGATTCGAGGAAGACCTTGGGTGGCTACAGCAGATGCCTTCATCAGCTGTAGATCTGGATCAATGACAATCTATAATGGGCAGGAAACCAAACAGCTTACTCTTTATCCTCATGCCACACCCATGATTAATAACGACAATTCTGTATGGTTAGATTATGAGGATGAGGAAACCCAACCTATTTTAACTGTCGGACAAGCTTTAACTTTCAAAGACTCAACCGAAGATGAATTAATCAGCAACTTTATTTCTGAACCTTCTTCGGTCAGTCCAGAAATACATAATCACTTCACTGCAATCTTGGAATCTGAATCCCAGCAAAACCTTAAAATTGAAAATCTACCTCAGACATTAGCTGGAAGCTCCTCCAAAAGTATAATAGTAGAAACCGAGCCGGGCAAAAAATTAAATATAAATCCTAATCTAACAGATGATCAAAAACAGTAGTTAATGAAGCTACTCCGTGAAAATAAGGAAGTATTCGCATGGGATTACACAGATATGAAGGGGATTTCTCCTGAACTATGCACCCACTGCATTTATATTAAATAAGGATCCCGCCCAATCTGTCAACCCCAACAACGGATGAATCCCAATTTAAGGGAAATTGTGAAGGAAGAACTTCAAAAATTGTTGAATGCAGGATTTATATATCCTATATCTGATAGTGAATGGGTTTCTTCACTAGTAACTGTACCCAAGAAAAATGGGAAATGGAGAGTATGTGTGGATTATAGAGCCCTAAATAAGGCCACCCAGAAAGACCATTTCCCTTTACCATTCATTGATCAGGTATTAGATAACTTGGCAGGTAATAAATTCTTTTCCTTTTTGGATGGATTTAGCAGATATAATCAGATCAAGATTGCACCCCAAGATCAGGACAAGACCACTTTCACTAGCCCATGGGGGACCTTTGCCTATAGGGTTCTTCCATTTGGGCTATGTAATGCCCCAGCAACATTTCAAAGAGCAGTGATAGGGATTTTTTCTGATATGCTAAATGATTCCTTAGAAATATTTATGGATGACTTTACTCCTTATGGCATGACTTTTGAGGATGCATTACAGAACCTTCAAAAAGTACTTAAGCGACGTATAGAAGCAAACCTTGCCTTAAGTACTGAAAAAATGTCATATGATAATGAATCAAGGTATTGTATTGGGTCACTTCGTCTCATTCCTAGGAATTCAAGTCAATCCAGCTAAAATACAGGTAATTCAGACTCTCCCTATCCCCAAAACACAAATTGATGTGAGAAGCTTCTTAGGACCTGCTGGATATTATAGAAGATTTATCAAGAGTTTTTCTAAAATAGCTTCTCCTCTGATTATGTTACTAACGAGAAATGTTGAGTTTAAGTGGACTGATGATTGTGAAAAAGCATTTAATGAACTTAAACATCAGTTGTCTACAACTCCCATTTTGAGAGGACCTAATTGGGCACTACCCTTTCATATATCCTCTGATCCGTCAGATACTACAATTGGAGCTGTCTTGGGACAAGAAGAAAACAGTCTTCCCTATGCCATTTATTTTATTAGTAAAAATATGACCCTCGCAAAACTTAATTATACAGTTACTGAGAAGGAATTTCTAGCAGTAATTTATGCTATCAATAAGTTTCGGCATTATATTACTGGTTATATTACTTTTGTGCATACTGACCACTCGGCCATTAAATACTTAATGAACAAATCAGTTACAAATGCTCGAGTTACCAGATGGTTATTGTTATTACAAGAATTTGATATCACAATTGTAGATCGACCAGGAAAAGAGAATGTAGTTGTTGATTTCCTTTTTCAGTTAAAAACTAATGAAAATATTCTAGAAGATGATTCTTTTCCTAACGAGTATTTATTTGCAGTATCTGCTCACTCGCCTTGGTATACAAACATTGCCAACTACTTAGTTGCAGGGAAACTACCATCACAATTATCGCATAGAGTAAAAAGGAAGATCATTCAGCAGAGCGCTAGGTACAGCTGGATAAGCGGGTTTCTGTTTCACACAGGACTCGATCAGGAGATCTGGAGATGCATTGGTGAAGATCAAATTTATGATGTATTGAAAGCTTGCCACGATGGCCCTTATGGAGGGCATTTTGCAGATAAAAGAACAACACACAAGGTTCTCAGGATGGGTTACTACTGGCCCTCAATCTTCAAGGATGCAAGGAAATATGTTAGGGCCTATGATAGCTGTCAAAGAATGGGCCAGCCTAATCATAAGGATGAAATGCCACTCAATCCCCAGGTAATTCTTGAACCTTTCGAAAGATGGGCACTAGATTTTATAGGTCCTATTAATCCTCCATCCAATCAAAAAGTTTATATACTAGTATGCACGGATTATATGACTAAGTGGGTCGAAGCTAAGGCACTCCTCAAAGCTAATGAAGAATCAGTATTAACATTTTTATTTGAAGAGATCTTCGTTAGGTTTGGATTGCCTAGGGAACTAGTCACTGATGGGGGACCTCCTTTTAACTTTCATGGCTTCAAACACAGACTGCAGAGATACCATATTAAGCATAAAATGACTACACCTTATCACCCCCAGGCAAATGGGCAGGTGGAAAGCACCAATAAAGTCATAGAAGCCATTTCGACAAAAACAATAAAGGAAAATAGGAGGGACTGGTTTCAAAAGTTGCCTAAAGCACTATGGGCTTATAGAACTACTTGGAGGAATACTACGGGATTTTCACCTTATGAATTAGTTTTTGGTAAAAATGATGTTTTCCCTGTGGAGTTTGAAATCAAAACTTTAAGAACTGCTTTAGCTGTTAACCTTGACTTGATTGATGCGCAGACAGCTAGGTTGCAGCAGCTTCAAGAACTGGACGAGAAAAGGTTGGATGCCATCCATCAAACAACCATGATCCAGCAACAAAGAATCAGGTGGCACGACAAAACCATTAAGCAAAAGCAGTTCTAGAAAGGTAATTGGGCTTTACTGTATGACTCCCTTTTCGAAAATTTCCAAGGTAAATTAAGAACAAGGTGGCTAGGACCTTATGAAGTAGATGTTGTTTTTCCAAATGGAACAGTCTGACTCTTAACGATTGATGATAGTAGAACACCATTATTAGTGAATGGGTATCGACTCCGTTTGTATCAACGACCTATTTCTAAAGAGGATTTTAAAGCTACTTGCATGGCAGACATACATTATGTTTTTTTGGGGGAACCTACTGTCCCTCAAGGCACTTAAATTTATGTTTATTTATTTTTAGATTAGATTTATCAACTAATAATCCCTGCCAAGGGTTGCCATGTTACAATTAATTGTTTTGCAGATCTTAGTTTCGGAGGATGGCTGAGAATAAAAATTCCAAAAGAATCACTTTGCAGCTTGGGAACGTTTTTCGGACCATAAATCAGTCTTTCATTATGTCCCGTTGCTGCAACACCACTTCCCGTTGCTGCAACACCAATTCCCGCCGCAAACACCACTTTCCGCTGCTGCAGCACCAACTCCTGTTACTGCAACATCACTTCTCGACGCTGTAACACCAGTTTCAGTGCTTAATGAACTATTATCCTGATGGAACTTATTATTCTTCATTAAAGGAACCAGCCATACACTCTGATAATTACACTTCTTCACTACTACTTCCTGTCAGTAATAAAAATCGCCTATATTTTCACTCTTGTAGACCCTTTGTAATCATTATTGATCCAGCAAAATACAAGATAAGACTTTTTGGCGTGCAACTAAAGATAAAAGTAAATGTATGCATGTTTAAGTGTGGATATTAAATTATAGTTAATGTGGAGATGTTGATACGACTGCCGAAATCATTGTACTACCAATCAGATCATTCAGCCGTAGATTTGGGGGGATTACCAAAATATTGTAATTATTGCATAACACGTCAATCACCGCCATCCTTAGTCCTCGCGATAATATCTAAAAGTCACCTCGTCGTGGCATATCTCATTTGTAATGGTTTACTCTATCTCAAACTCGGCAACTCGGCTCTGCATTGTGTATTTTCGCTGAATCAGCAGTTATGGGGGGAAATTTGATTACACATGAACCTGGCACAACAGCACTACTGGAACTCTACCCAGAGGTTTACCAAATTTTCCTGCAAGCAGGATGGGTAGACTATTTCAGAAAACTTCCAAATTTCAATACACAGCAAGTTTTGGAGTTCGCATGCAACTTAAGAGAAGGATTTTCCATGGTCCAGGGAGTGCAAATTCCAGTAACAGAAGAAGACGTAGCCCAAGTTTCCGGGTTACCAACCAATGGTACACGTTGGTTTAGTAGAAAGCATCTTATTCTGAATGTGCAGAAAGACTTTTTCCTACCAGGAGAGCATGTGGAAGCCAAAGGCAGAGGGGTCGCACTTCAGTCATTGCCCCCACCATGGCCAAAAGTTGCGAAGTTCGTTAAGCAATATTTGACTTGCGAAGGTCGTTACCAGGTAATTTACCAACATGACTTCATTTTGCTAAATCATTTGAGGCATGGTCAGTTAATAAACATGCCCTATTATCTATTGGGTTGTCTAAAAAATATGTCACATTATACTGTAAAAGCAAAGCATCCGCTCCTTTCCCTGAAACATCATTGCTTAGCCCAACTCCTGATAAATACAGGCTTTGCTCTAAACCAACCACCCCCCCTCATTAATCCTCTCTAGCAAACAGAAGAAAATCCTCAGCAAGCAGAGGAAATTCCCCAGCAATCAGAGCAAATATCCCAGGAAATTCCCCAGCAATCAGAGCAAATAGTCCAGGAAATTCCCCAACAATTAGTAGCAGAAACACCCCTGCAGAGGACCCCATCCCCCAATGAAGCTCAACCATCCACCCCCATGCTTCATATCTCCACTGATGACTCCGATGATAATACTCCCATCACCTCTCTTAAAATAAAAAAGCAGCAGAAAACTAAAACTCCACTAAAAAGGAGAAGAACCAGGGCTTCAGTCAAAGCAGCTGCTATTCCCGATAGTTCCCCCATTTTGAAGGAAAGTGGCCGAAAAAGAAAAATTACTGATTTTCCTGCTCCTTTACCGAGGTAACGAACACAGTCGTTTATAGCAATTAAACCCACCAGCCCTATTATCCCTAGTTCTCCACCCATCACCCTAACACCCCGCATTCCAACCATTCCTGAGCATTCCCTTTCCTCACCCCTTGGGGATGAGATGCAAATCATTGACAGTTTTGTGACATTACTTCCTGAGGCAGCTGTTACACAAGAACCAGCTGCCAAAAAATCCAAAGTAGACACCCAAGGTGATATTGGGCGAGTGGCTGTTACACAAGAACTAGCCACTGACCCAACAGGTGACACACAAGAACCACCTGTTACAGATGCAAATGACCAAATAGATGCGAAACAACGATCCCTTCCTCCATTAGAACCTAAAGATACACAAGCTCCGCCTTCCATAGCCTCCCTGCAAGAAGAAATTGAGTTTCTAAAATCTCAAATTAAGGATTATCAGCAGGAGATAATAATGGTTAAAGAAGCCTATCAGAATGAATATAATCTCCACATCCTAGCACGGGTAGCGTCTGTAACAGAAAAGAGTCAATACAATGAATATATGTGCAGTAAATGTGGTGAGATTTACACTCGAGCAGGATACAAGATAGTTTAGGTTCCAATGGCTGGAGCTAATCCACAACCTTCTGCTGCTATAATCAAAACAGAACAACCTGGTGTTACACAAGAACTAGCAGGTTCTTCAAGAGTTGCAGAAGAAGAAACAGAACAACCTGTTGTTACACAAGAACCAGCAGGAGTTGCAGAAGAAGAAACAGAACAACCTGCTATTACACAAGAACCAGCAGGTTCTCCAAGAGTTGTAGAAGAAGAAATAGAACAACCTGTTGTTACACAAGAACCAGCAGGTTTTTCAAGAATTCTAGAGGAAGACATAGAACCACCCTGGCCTACCCAAACTAGTACAGAACAGAAATCTTTTGCTGATGCCTATACTCAAACTGAACCCCTCTATGTCAGCAATGCTCACACTGAGACCTCTAGTTTCAAAAACTAAAGGACACATGGAGAACAGAATATGATCTTTCATAGGGGAAGGCATTCCAGCAGCAAAAGTCAATCTGGTTCAGCTATATATACAAAAATTGGGATGCACTTGAACAGTCTCGAGCCCAACATAAAGAAAATAAGAAATTAAAAGCTAGGTTGTCCTCTATCTTCAATTTGGTCCAGAGGGTGCTGGCTACAAGAAAACCCTCTTTTAATTATGCAGTATTTTTGAGAGAATGGTTAGCGTTCTTACAAATGAAGGAAATTAGAGACGGAAGACCCTACCAAGTTAGTACACCTGATCAATTTATTGAAACATTCATAGAAGCAACAAATAATGATCAAAACTTGCTCTGTGAACTCTATCTTCACAATGAGGCCATGCCTGAAGATAGAGTGATGAATATACTCCCTATCGTTGGTGATATCCAAATAAGAGCCTTTATCTCTTTTCTAGCCAATCAACTTACTTGGAAAAATGCCTATATGTCAGCAACACACAATGAGCAGAACTGCCTTCTCTGGATTCGAAATGAACCACAGAATGCATCCACCTTCATTGCACAACATCAACAAAATTTGAGTAATCCTGATATGGTTGATCACATGAGGAAACTACAAGCAGCAGTCTTGCAGGACTGCCAACATTATGTGAAAACAAAGGGAGTGCTGGCCATCAAAGCAAACAATTTATTTTGGGAACATTGTCCGAAAGAGAGACAGGAATATCATCCTTACAATCCCCTCAATCTTCAAGTAGCAATTTCACGCATACCTTATTATGTCAAATGTATGGAACAGTGTGCTGAAAGGTGGATTGGTTACCGTTTTCATTTCCCTCTCTTGTGGTTACCTGGTCAGCAATATAAGGCTCATTATAAACTGACCAAAAAGGAGGAGGTGGAAGCATGGCAGCAATTACAGAGTGTCTATGGGTTCAGAAACAGGTCTGATAACACCTTCTTTAGCTACTGTATCAGCAAATTACACTCTTCATCCCAGTATTCCGACTCAGATTCAGAGTAAACGTTGCATGAGGACATGCAACCCTTTCAGTTGGGGGGCATGTTAGGACCCCATATTGTCTACTTTTGACCTTATATTTTGTCATGATGTTACCCTCTTTAGCCCATAAGTTGAAACCCTTGATAACATTTTGACATAATTATTCCAAAGGTAAGAAGTAACTCTCCTCATTGCTATATGTTTAATTATTCAACACATATTCATGTTATCTTTATAATTAATCTTTGGAAGTTGACTAAGTCGCTGACAATTATCGAAGCTATTCAAAGTCTGCATAATTATAATTCACAGTTGCCACAACACCAGAAACAGCAATTGTGCAGTTGCTACAACACCAGAAACAGCAACTGACTAAAGCGGGTAAAACCTCATTTTGCAATGGGTGAAACAGCAATTGTCTAGCAGAGCAGTAATCGTCTGAAGCTGGCAGAACTATACTTTGCAGATGCTGACACAGCACGATCAGCAACTGTCTAAAAATAGAAAAACACAGTCGCAGATGCTAGAACACTAGGAACAACACAAGAACTTCAAGGGAACAGTTGAGATTTACAAAATTGACAACAGTGACGAAACAGCCAAGGATAGTACGAGGATCTCAAGGAGATGGATGAAGTGTACCAGTTTTGCAACAATAGAAAGATCTGACTAACGAAGGATGACAAAATTACACACTGTTGTAACAGCATGTTGTAACAAGAATTGATTTCCTATTTTTGTACAAAAGGGTCAAACTGAAATGAATATTGACAATCTATTGTAATAGATGTATCCTCTATAAAGAGGAGACATCTACATTAGAAGGGGAGCTAGCTGTAACGGAAGTATTGTAGTGCAGAGCAAGTCTGAATCCTTATTTGTAATTTGACATTTTGGCAGATGAATAAAGCACTGTTCTGAGCATTCCAACTTAGCATCTGTGTTCCAAGGAATCTTGTGAGAGGGACAGGGCCCACCTTCTTCACAAGATTCACCAATTTCTTTTATATTAAGTGTGTGTGTGATTTCTGTGTATTTCTAGCCTTGCTTCCGATATTTCCTTTTTGCTGATATTCTGTTTCCTTAATCGATTGGCGCTATGAAAGAGTGTGTCACCGGTGATTATGATTTTTGGTGTGCATTGGCAAATTGGATACAGAGGCAGGTACTGAACATCCTTATTCTGAGGACAAGGTCCTGGTCCTCTGTTACAAAACAGCCATCATTTCTTTCTGCAGATTTGTTACAATTAGTTAATTGCTTTCATTTCATTTCTGCAATAGATCATAGCTACTGTAACGCTGAGTAAGGGTTTGATAGAAAGTAGATTTGCTTATAATACAGCCTTTAATGCTTTTAGAATTGAGTGCATACAGTACGAGGTCACCTTTGAAACAAAAGGACTTTCCCGGGTTGACAATTTAATGTGGTACTCGACTGTTTAATTAATAAACAATTCGAGCAGCCAACAAAAGTGAGATAGGTTATTGTATTTGGAGAGTTGATGAAGAGAAACCGCCCTTAGAATTCCAAAATGTGTTCTCATGTAACCAAAAATTGATCTTGAAAAATACTGCTAAAACTAGAAGACAAAGCTTGACTTTCAACAGTTTCGTAGCGCAAGTGTAACCATAAATTCCTCCCACCTCAGAATGAATTTGAAGAAACTGAAAGAGGTTTTTGTAGATCAGCATGTTAGAAATAAAATCCATTTATTTTTCAAAATTGAGTTCTCATCTGCTCAAGAAACCTTCTAGAAGTTGACTAGTAAAAGCAGAAAACATAGTTTTTTATGCTGAAACGGGATTTTTCAGGGGTTTCGTAGCGCGCTACGAAAACACTGATTTCGTAGCGCAAAACAGGATTTTTACACTGTCTGTGCTACAAAAATGTGGATTCATAGATAATTTGAAAATTTCTCCAAAATGATGTGAGATATGACTTCTAAACACATGGTGAGGCTTCTAGGACATGGAATGAGGTTGTCAAACTTTATTTGGAAAAGAGATATGACCTTAAAAGACTTCTAACCTTATGACCTAACCCTTAAAGCATGAAATGACCTAGAGATCCTTTAACACCATGACTAGAAGAAGGGTTTGTAAGTGAGAATGACACTATTGAAACTCTAATCCTATAAGACTATGACTAGAAACAAGGCAAACTTTCCAAAGTTTAGAAACAAGAATTTTAGGGTGATAACACAACTGTCGAAATCCGATATTGCGACACATTCAGATCCAAAATATTATAGAGGAGAACTTTAAATCTATTGGGTCCACGAAGCATTATCACGTCGCATTGTTATGTGTAAAGGGATTGTTGAACCTACCGATTGCGATCACTGATAATGCTACAGTATTATCGCATCAGGGAAAGGCTGATAGCGAAGCACCAATAGTGTTGTTCCATTTCTCATGGGATAACCCACTGATAGTGTATTTTCATGTATAATTGCATTATGGGCAATTGAACCCACTGATAGTGTATTTTATGCATAATTGCATTATTAGCATTTTAAACAGTGTTGATATTGTATTATGTAATTCCTATGGAATTACAGCTCCGATAGTGAAAAAAAAGGGCCTCTATTATGGAATTGTACCAAGAACAAGGGTTGGGTCAATTAGTGGAAAAGGATTGGTAATAATGGCCAAAAAGGGAAAAATTTATAAAACAGTGAATCTAGAAATAGATGACTGATACTCTAGTTGGGATTGAAGAAGGGATTCCACCAGAAGTAGAATAAATTGTATCAGGATTCGCGTGTTTGCCAATATCACCTGCACCCAAGCCACCATTAGTGGTATCAGAGCAACCTGTTCACACTGAATTGAATCTCAGAAGCAAGAGAAGGAAATTTAATATGGCTTTCAGAGTTGGAAGAGGATGAGGACATGGTAGAAGAGGATGACCAGTTGCAAATGGAGGTGATGGAAGCTATGCAACAGGTGCAGGCTAGATTGGAAGCATTAAAAGCAAGTAGAAATATAGATGATGGGGATGTTAGTGAGCCTGAGGTTAAAGTTAAAGAAGAGGAGAAAACTATAGCAGTTACTCCTGAGATGAGATTCTTCCAGTCAGTGTTGAGATCCACAGCTAGGCCAAAGACTGAGGTTTCAGTATATGAGGGAGGATTGAGTCTAGAAGAATTGATAGACAGGATTAATGGCATGGAGAAATTTCTTTGATTATGAAGAAAGAGAAGATGAGAAGAAATTAAAGTTTGTTTTCACCAAGCTAAAAGGACATGTAGCACTTTGGTGGGATGGAGTGTAGGCAAAAAGAAAGAGACTTGGCAAGCAACCTATCAAAAATTGGAATAGGATAGTAGCAAAGCTAAGAGGTAAGTTTCTACCAAGTAATTATCATCAAACCTTGTTTAGAAAGATGCAGAATATTAAATAGAGGTCTATGACAGTGAGAGAATATACAGAGGAATTCTATAAGGTAAGTATAAGAGTTGGAAAAACTCAGGATACAGATGAGAAAGTGGCTAGATATGTGAATGGTCTTAGAATGGACATTCAAGATGAGATAAGTATATTGTCTCCTAAAACAGTAGAAGAAGCTTATTATATGGTACTGAAAGCTGAAGAAAAACTCATAAGGAAGCAGCCTGCCAGAGGAAGAGGTACTTTCCAAGGAAAAGGAATTCAAGGTGGTAGAGGAAGATCTACAGCACCTAAAGATGGAGCTAGCAACAGCTCAACCAGCATGAAACCATAGGAGGTGATGCAGGTGGCAAAGAGAGTTTTTCTAGAGGAAGAGGAGGCAGAGGAAGAGGAAGAGAAGCAAGATGTTACAGGTGTAACAAACTAGGACACAGAGCTTTTGAGTGCCCAGAGAATGCAGGAACAAGTCAGAGGAATGAAATTTTTGCTCAAGTTGAGGAAGAAGTAGTCATAGTGACAGAAGAAGAAAATGTACCAAAGAGAGGAGAATCTTTGGTAGTCGATAAATTTTTGCTCAAGCCAGCAAAGGAGATAGTTGAACTATCACAAATAAAGACTTTGTTCAGAATACTGTGTAAGGTTCAAGGGAAATGCTATCAGATGATCATTGATAGTGGTAGCATTGATAATTTGGTCTCTACAGAAGTGGTGGAGAAATTGAAGCTGAAGACAATGAGACATCCAACACCTTACAAGGTTTCATGGTTACAAAAGGGACATCAGTTGTTAGTGAATGAACAGTGTGTAGTGGAATTGCAGTTGGGAAAATATAAGGATAAAATTGTATGTGATGTGATGCCCATGGATGTGTGTCACATATTTCTTGGAAGAACTTGGCAATATGAAAGAGGAGCTATGCATGATGGGAAAAGAAACACCTACAAGTTTGGTAAAGATGGTATCAATCATACATTGCTTCCTATGGGAGAAGAGGATGCATCAGGAAAGAACACTGATTCAAAAACTCTATTACTAGGAGGAAAGAAATATTTGCAGCAGATTGAAGAGAATGAGGTAAATTTTGTTGTAATTTACAAGCCCAAGGAAATAATGACTTCTACTAGAGTTTCTAATTTACCCATTGAAATTCAAGAAATTTTGGACAACTATTGTGATATCATTGTTGATGATTTGCCTAATGAGTTACCACCCATTAGAAGAATTTTCCATCATATAGATTTGATTCCTAGAGAAAATGTACCAAACAAAGTAGCTTACAGAATGACTCCCACAGAAAATAAAGAGGTTAGAAAGTAGGTTCAGGAACAACTTGACAAAGGACTGATCAAAGAAATTTTGAGTCCTTGTGTAGTACCAACAGTGTTGAGTCCAAAGAAAGATGGAGGCTGGAGAATGTGTATTGATTCAAGAACCATCAATAAAATCACAATAAAGTACATATTTCCTTTACCTAGAATTGAAGATTTGATGGATTGTTTGAGTGGATCAAATTATTTTACAAAACTAGATCTTAAGAGTGGGTATCATCAAATAAGGATAACAGAAGGGGATGAGTGGAAAACTAGTTTTAAGACAAATGAAGGACTATATGAGTGGAGAGTAATGCCTTTTGGGTTGTCAAATGCACCAAGTACGTTTATGAGACTCATGAATGAAGTTATTAAAGAGTTTATTGGTAAATTTGTAATAGTATATCTGGACGATATATTAATTTACAGCAGGTCTAAGGAGGAGGACATGAGACATTTGAATTATGTCTTAAAAAGGTTACAACAAGAGAAATTATTGCTGAATTTGAAGAAATGTTCATTCATGAAAGAGGAATTAGTGTATTTGGGTTTTGTTGTTTTTGCTGAAGGATTGAAGATGGATCCAGAGAAGATCAAGGCAATCATGGAATGGCCTTCACCTAAAAGTATCTTTGAGGTATGAAGTTTTCATGGTCTTGCTAGTTTTTATAGGAAATTCATAAAGAATTTTAGTAAGATCAATGCTCCTATTATTGAGACTATAAAGAAGGATAAACAACCATTTAGATGGATTGTTGAAGCAGAAAAGAATTTTCAGCAGTTGAAGAAGAAGATCATTGAAAAACCTATTTTGGTTCTACTTGATTTTAGTAAAGCTTTCCAAGTGAAATGTGATGCCAGTGGAGAAGCTATTGGAGGTGTTTTAAGTCAGGAAGACAGACCTATAGCTTATTTTAGTGAAAATCTGAATGATTCAAAGAATAAGTATTCTTCTTATGATAAAGAGTTTTATGCAGTTGTGCAGTCATTGAAGAAGTGGAGACATTATCTAATGTCAAAGGAGTTCATACTTTATTCAGATAACCATGCACTGCAGTATATTATGCAGCAGCCAAAGCTTAACTAGAAACATGCCAAATGGGTAGAGTATCTTCAAGGTTTCCATTTTGTCCTGAAGCATATAAATGGTGAATCAAACAAAGTTACAGATGCTTTAAGTAGGAGAAATACATTATTACTAGAGAGTCAAATTCAAGTGTTGGGTTTTGATTTTCTTAAAGAATCGTATGAGACAAATTTAAATTTTAAAGAAGAATTTGAAGCTTGTAAGAATCCGGTTTCGATGGATAGGAGTAAATGGTTGGATTATTTCTTACAAGATGGGCTGTTGTTTAAGAGAAATTAGTTGTGCATACCAAAATGTTCTATAAGGGAGAACTTAATCAAAGAGAAACATAGTGGTGGACTTGCAAGACACTTTGGTATAGATAAGACTTATGAGCAGTTGAAGATATTTTATTTTTGGCCAAAAATGAGGTCTGAAGTGGAAAAATATGTGAAAACTTGCAAAGTCTGTCAATATGAAAAGGGAAGAAGCCAACACATAGGTTTGTATGTTCCATTACCAATTCCAGATAGGCCTTGGGATATGGTAAGTATGGATTTTATTTTGGGCTTACCAAAGACTCAAAGAGGAAATGATTCAAATTTTGTTGTAGTGGACAGATTTTCAAAAATGGCACATTTTATTCCATGTTATAAAACTAGTGATGCTACTCACATTACTAATTTGTTTTTCAAGGAGATTGTAAGATTGCATGGTTTTCCTAAGAGTATTGTCTCATTTAGGGATTCCAAATTTCTTGGACATTTTTGGAGGACACTATGGAAGAAGCTGGGAACTAAACTGAGTTTCAATTCTGCCTATCATCCATAGACTAATGGACAAACTGAAGTTGTGAACAAGAGTTTGGGTAATATTTTAAGGAGTCTTACTGCAGAAAATCCAAAGAAATGGGATCAAGTATTGGCACAATCTAAATATGCATATAATGACTCACCTAACAGGAGTACAGTGCAAATTCCATTCCATATAGTTTATGGAATGCATCCAAGAGGAGTGTTTGAGTTAAGAAACTTGGGAAAAGATAAGATTAGAAGTGTAGAGGGAGAATATTTTGCTTCATAAATGAAAACAATACATGAATATGTGAAACAACAACTACAGGATAGCAACATCAAGTACAAAATAGAGCAGACATGAGAATAAGAGAGGTGAACTTTGAAGTTGGAGATTTGGTTTTAGCACACCTAAGGAAGGAAAGATTTCCAAAGAGGGAGTATAAAAAATTGAAGTTCAAGAATATTGGACCATGCAGAGTATTAAGGAAATTTTATGCAAATGCATATGAAATTGAATTAACCCCTGATGTTGGAATATCTCCAATTTTCAATGTTGTTGATATGTACAAGTATGAAGGTAAAATTGCAAAAGATACAGAAGAAGATCAAGAGACACAGGAAATTGACTGGGTAAAACAATTACCTACAGAAAAGGAATTACAACCAAAAAGGATTTTGGACAAGAAAGTGTTCATGAAAACCAGAGGACAAGAGTACTTGCAGTGTTTGGTCAAATGGAAGGATCAACCAATTGCTAAAGCTACTTGGGTAACAGAAAACATGCTATAGAAGTTGGGCAGTTCTGTAGAAGAGCTCATGGACAAGAGCCCATGAATAATTTTGTCCTCAGGAGTCTGATGCAGGAGCATGAGACTTGGAGGGAAAAATTCTTCAAAATTATTCCAAAAATAAAATAAAATAAAATCTACAAGCAAAGGAGTGAGATCCTTTAGCCATCAATTTCCATGTTTTTCTAGTTAGGCATAGAGCTAGAATATAGGGTTAGATCATGATGTAATAAGTGTTAATTAGTTAGTTGTCATGGAGATTCTCGAGGAGAATACCTCGCAGAATAGATAGGATTAATAAATTTTAGCCTCTGTATTAGGATCTGGTTGTTAGAATGAACCAGTATTTATGTAACTTTCATGCTATTGTAAATGGATTTTGACTGTTGAAGAAATTTGGCTTCCTTGGAGCGAATTCAGTAGATTTGGAAGATTTAGTTCTGTGTATGTGAATAATAAATTCTCTGTCAAATCCCGAAGGATAATTTCCTTTGAAAACTCTGTGTATTGGTTGATTACGGAAGCGTTGTGACCTTTGAAACCCTTTCTATGCAACTAAACACATGTTTTTCTGTTAAATCTGGTATTTATCCATATCTTTGGTTTTCTCGCATCGCTTTCTTTTAAGTCTTGATAACAGTGGTTCGGTCTAGTTTTTCCTGTTAATACTCTGATAAAAGTATATTTGAGTGTGTTTCCTTCATATCGGCATGCTCTATTTCCAATTTATGCATTGTTTTAGTTCCACAAGCTGAATTCTTGTTTACACTAAGAAACAGTGGAAAACATAGTCTGAATTTGAAATCTGAGCTTGGAATCTTATTAAGCATGGCTTATATCCATATCAGGTTTGTAAGCATTATCGCATCGCATCGCTTCAGTGGAGAGGAACTGGCCTATCGAACCACTATAATCCAATACTGAGACACATTCGGATCCGAAATATTATATAGGAGGATTTATAATCTATCGGGTCCACGAAGTGTTATCGCATCGCATTGTTATGTGTAAAGGGAGCGTTGAACCTGTTGATTGCAATCGCTAATAATTCTACAGTATTATGACATCAGGGAAAGGTCAATAGCAAAGTGTCGATAGTGTTGTTCCATTTCTCATGGAATAACCCGCTGATAGTGTATTTTCATGTATAATTGAATTGTGGGCAATTGAACCCGTTGCTAGCGTATTTTATGCATAATTACATTATCACCATTTTAAATAGTGTCGATAGTGTATTATGTAATTCCTATGGAATTATAGCTTCGATAGTGAAAAAAAGGGCCTGTATTATGGAATTGTACCGAGAACAAGGGTTGGACAGATTAATGGAAAAGGATTGGTAATAGTGGCTAAAAAGGGGAAAAATTTTAAAATAGTTAGCCTAGAAATAGATGATTGATACTCCAGTTGGGATTGAAGAAGGGATTCTGCCAGAAATAGAAGAAATTGTATCAGGATTCACGCGTTTGTCAATATTGCCAGCACCCAGGCCACCATAAGGTGTGACGAATAAGCTCAACATCTTGAGCAATTTTTTAGTGTCAATTTCTGGTAGGGTTTGCAGTTGATCGTACAGTTCAGTTTTTAGTTTAATTTGAGTCAGTTTGAAGATTGTAGTTGTAGTGACTCCATTTCCAAATGAACAAGGCTACTTGGTCTACGGTTTTCCTGACAACTCCTAGGGAGTTTTCATCCCCATTGGAGCCAATGTTAGAGTTTTATAGTCACAGTGATCAAAATTACTCCTTTAGCTATTGGTTATAGTCTTAGGTCAAATTGTTTTGGTTGGGCTCTGGCTCAGCTAGCTCGAAGCCTCTATCTAATTCCCCGACTCCTGCTGCTACTTTGGGCTCCCATCCAATAGTCTGTGTGTATGGTCTTAGTCATATCTCTTCGGTGGTTTGTTCTGTAATTCACAAAGGCGCTATCACTGTTGTCATGCCTCGGCTCCACCAAAGAATGCTCAGCCGCAGAGGCATCTCTAGGGATGTGCCTTCTCGCCCTTCTTCCAGTGACGCTACTTCTAGTCAGCACCCTCGCACTCGCAACGGAAGAGGGAGCATTCTGAGGCCCAGTCAATTTCTCGAACCCAGCTGTTATATACATTTTTGGGCACTTCAACCTTAATCATAAATATCCATAAACTGAGGGCTCCTAAGTCCCTAAAAGTGTTGCTTCATTGCCTAAAGGAATAAGGTCAGCTGATTACATCATCTCCCAGAAGTTCCCCACTGAAAACTGCTCATAAATGGTCAAAACTGGACCATACTGAAAGCTCAGTACGGAGGGTGCGATGCATATCACTTTCCCAGTGTACAAGGTGCGATGCATACTGACTTTCTCCTCTATAGGGTGTGATGTTCGGGAATGGACAAATGGCAGGGACAAAAATGCGAGGTGGAAGATCATGGAATCTTCCAGAAGCTTCCCCTCTGACACTTGCCTCTATTTTTTCGACCAGGGATGAGTAAGAGATCATCATTCTCCAAGTGGAAGAAGGAACTATCAGAGAGAGGACACGAATCAAGATCCCAGAAGATGACTCACCTCTCTGTAATCATCTATATATGGATCCCTCATCACAGAGATCCGGGGGCTAGAATTTTGTATCTTATAAAGAAGTGTTGTTGGTTTTCTGGTGTACATTCATAGTGTTGGGTGATCTAAGCTTTGCTTGAGGTGAAGAAGGGCTTCCTAGCTGGAGGATGATGCTGGGTCAGAACATATGGTT
>APFE031538338.1:320857-335227 GCA_000404065.3 Pinus taeda | reverse complement strand
AAGTGCTAATTCTATTAAAAAAAGAGGTAAAAATATTTACAGTGAGGTTTTAGCCTCAGAGGGCCAGTTTCCTAGCCCTTAGAAAAAAAAACCTTTGAACAGAGAGAAACAGTTGAGCCTGTGAGAGAGAAGCTTTCTCAGGTCAGCAGAGAGAGTGTAGCCATTACAAAAAAACTTCTTGCTTGCAAGAGATGCCAAGTAGAGGAAGCCAACCTCAAAAAGTTTTCGGCGAGGCACTTGTACGGGTAATTACCGTGAGTTACACCAAAAAGACTAATATGGGCTGAGGAAGACCCCAACAATAGAGTAAGCAGATCAGGTGAAAAGAGAAAAACCAGCATTCGAGAAGAGAGGAGTGCCAAAAAACGAGAGCGGCGACAATGACCCAACAAAAAAGGAGCTTACTCGCCCGAGGTCTGAGGGTCGGAGCCCTTAGCTTCTTGCATTTCTGGAGCTGCGAGCCGAGAAGCCTCGTCGTCGCCAACAGCGCCACGACCTCGTCTTCTTCTGCTGTCGGAGTGTGATTGCGGTTGACCCCTGCATCCCTGGGTGAATCTTCCTGCATATTCATTGCTGTAAAATTTGGGTTGTCCCCAGCATCTTGAGAAAGGCTTTCCTCAGGAGAAGGGGTAGAGGAGGAGCTGATGGGCTCAACAGGCATTTCCGCCTCTTCCGAGACCATAATAGTGGTGGTGAAGGTGATGATGGGTTGGTTGAGACGGCTTCGAAAGGTGAAACGAGAATTCTGGAATGAAGAATTGGGAACAGGCCTGGCGGGGTTGGGGGGAGGCGAAGACGGAGAAGCAGACGAAATGGGGATAATGAGCGGAGAAGGAGATGGACGGGCGCGTCCTCTGGGAGCTGAAGATCTTCCTCTGCTGGGCACCCCTCGACTTCGAGGCATTGCTGCACCAAAAGCCTTGCTACGAATGCTACGCGTGATGACAGTGGGTGACGACGGAGAAACAAACGCAGTGGGTTCGACCTCTGGCGAAAAAAACTGGAGATCAAGCTGACTGAGAGAATGCTGCAGGGAATGTCGGTAATGAGGCTGAGAGAGGGCCATTATATTGCTGGAGGGCTGCAAGGTCGAGCTGCAGTGTGGCGTTAATGCTCCTGCAAGCTGCTGATTCGAGTAAATGCCTGAATAGACCTCCGCTTCGTCTCCCATCGAACTGCATTTACTCGCCCGCATCGGTAAGAGGGTTATTAAACTCATGCCAGTGGCCATCCAGGTGCTGATCAGGCAGCCTTACGCTGGGCACACGTGGAGGGTGAGGTGCCAGTACCAGAGGATCACCCGCATCCGGGGTAGCTGTGGTAGAAGGATTTCTATCTCTTTCGACTAGATTGATGTATTCCGTGAGTTGTTCCTCTGTTCCTATAGTGAGAGTGGAACCTGAGAAAGCTTCAGTGTTTATATCAACTCCAACATTTGCTAGGAAGTCTGCGAGTTTTTTTCCCTCTCGGACGGTATGCTGGAAAGAGATTGCCTGGTGCTAAGAAAGCCATTGTTGGATTAGGTTCAATCTTTGCGCCATTCTCCAACTTGTACTTACTCTGTGAACTGGAGCTCCTTGAGAGAGGTGTTTGCCTATGTTTATGATAATTTGTGAGTCTCCTTCAACTACTAGGGGGAAGAAATTGTGCGCCTGAGCTAGAACAAGACCTTGCCGAAGTCCTTCCAATTCCGCCGAATTGTTTGTGTCCCATCCTTTAGAGCCAAGGTAGATGAGATGCGGTGTACCCATGTGGTCTCTGAAGACTCCTCCATAACCAGAAGGCCCAGGGTTGCCTTTGGAGGCCCCATCAAAATTGAGTTGGAATAAATTGGGAGGGGGGGGAGTCCAAAGCACCTTCTTTTTTTGTCTGTTGGGGATCTTGCTATTAGTAGTGACCTATTGAGGAAGAGTTGTTTTCCAGTTGTCCCAAATGGATTTTTCTGTGGGTTCCGATGGAAGATCTTCAGCAACCCAGTTGTGAATGGAGAGCGATTCCTTTAAGTTCCTGAGTAGGATTATCCAGATTTGGTCCACAGTTTGATATTGATTTTTCAATATCCTTCTATTTCTCTCCTTCCATATATTCCACATTAGGAGGCCCGGAATAAGTTGCCAAAGTAAGTTTAGGAGCCGACTTTGATAAGGAGATTGTTGCCAATTGCGAAGGGTAGATTTGAGATCTCCTTGAACCCTGTGATCCTTTTGGCAACGGAAGATGGCTTTTCCCCATAATTGCCTTGCCAGGTTGCAATGTTGCAGTAAATGGATCGTTGTTTCTTCCGCTTGTCTACAGTTTAGACATATGGATGGTCCCGAGAAACTTCTTTTGCGTAAGTTTTCCCATGTGAGTATTCTGTTATGTGATAACAGCCGTAAGAATGTGGAGACCTTTGGCCAGACAGAGGAGCTCCAGATTTGATCCCACAATTTGTCCTTTGTGATTCTATCCTTGATTATGATGTTGTAAGCCTCCTTGGTGGAAAATGTCCCCTTTTCTTCATATCCCCATCTAAGCATGTCCGGTCCTTCGTCTATGGTAATCTGCCTTTTTTTTAGTTATTCAGAGAGAGTTTGTTTGATTCCTTCGTTGCCTTCTTCGCCGAGGATTTGATCTATCCCTTTCCATTGTCTGAACTTTTGGTTATTGGAAGGGCGCCAGTACAGATGGACTGTTTCAGAGTGTTGAGGATTTTGTTGGGAAGGTGGGAGATCCTGCATAAGGTCCCTGATCTTTGGGAATTGCTGCCAGGAGTCATCCCAAAATCTGGTTGTACTTCCATTTTTGATTTCCCAAAAGCAATTCCGTTGGATAAGATGCTTGTGTTGGATGGCAGCGTTCCATATGATGGAACCAACGCTTAGTTCCGACATACGGATTCTGTCTTCAATTGGTTTATTACTGGCATATTTAGCTGTCCATAATGATGCCCAGGGAGTGTTGGGGTGGGCTAGCCATCGCCACCATAATTTGGCTCCCATTACAGTGTTGCTAAGTTCTGGATCTCCGATTCCAATACCTCCTGCTTGTTTGGGAAGACAGACCTTATCCCATTTAACCAGAGCCTATTTTCTGTTGTGACCGGAGCTGCCCTAGAGAAAATTGCACTGAAGATTTCTTATGGCTTTGATTACCCATTTTGGTGCTACTAAGAGAGAGAATAAATAGAGAGGTAAAGATTGTAAGATAGCTTTGATAAGAATAACTATGCTAGCCATATTCAGGGATCTGTAAGTCCAAAGAGAGAGCTTGGCTTCAAATTTGTCCAAAAGATCTGTCCATGAGGAATGTTTGAGGGCAGAAGCTATCATGGGAGCACCTAGATATTTGGAGGGGAGGCTTGCGATAGTGAATCCTAAAATGCGGGCAATCGATTTTTGAGTGGATACAGGGGTATTGAAGAAGAAGATTTGGGATTTGACTCAATTAATGAGAGCACCCGTAGCATGTGAGAAGGTAGACAGTAAATCTTTGAGGAGGCGAGCTTCTTGGACAGAGGGGTGTCCAAAGAGCATGTTGTCATCCACAAATTGCTGATGGGAGAAGGAGGGGGAATTGTTGAAGGAGAGACCTTTCAGTCTGTGGGTGAGAGAAGCTGACTTAATGGTGCGACCAAGACCTTCCGCTATTATGACAAAGAGGAATGGTGAGAGCGGGTCCCCTTGCCTTATGCCTCTAGAGGGGTGGAAAGTTTCAGAGGGTATGCCATTGATCAAAACAGAAAAGAAGGATGAAGAGAGGAGACTAAGGATCCATCTGGTCCATGAAGGATCAAATCCAAAAGCATTGAGAATTTTTTGAATGTATTGCCAGCTAATGCTATGAAAAGATTTGGATAGATCTATTTTGAGCAACATACCTGGCTTTTTGGTTTGCTTCAGAGAGTGAATTATCTCATGAGTAAGGATGATTCCATCTGTGATTTGACGCCCTTCCACATATCCGGATTGCTCTGGTGAGATAATGAGAGGTAGTAGAGGCTTCAACCGATTGGCAATGACTTTTGAGACAATTTTGTAGGTGATATTGCAAAGAGCAATCGGTCGATACTTGTCAGGTTTGTTTTCTTCCGCCGACTTGGGGATGAGAGCCAGGAATGTGGCATTCAACCCAGGGTACATCCATCTTAAAGCCCTTGATTCCTCGACCAGTTGCCATACTTCTATTTGAATGAGATCCCGAAAGTGATGGAAGAAGTCTGATGTGAAGCCATCGGGTCTTGGGGCTTTTCCTGATTTTAAGTTCTTGACAGCATTGTCCACTTCATGTAACTGGATTGGTTGGAGAAGGAGGAGATTGTGCTCTGGAGTAATAAGTTTGGGTATATGATGAAGAATTTTCTCGATTGCTGGGAGCCTGTCTGCATTTGGTTCCTGATGAGCTTTCTTAAAGTATCGGAGAAAATTTTCTTCTATACCTTCATGCGTTTCCACTCGTTCTCCTTGATCATTTTGGATGTGGGAGATCAGGTTGTGCATTCTGCGCTGTACTGTAGTTTTGTGGAAGAACTTAGTGTTCTTCTCTCCCTCCTTTAACCATCGAATACGAGACTTCTGCCTCCAAAGAATTTCCTCCTGCTGGGCTCTATTATGAAGTTGATCTTCAATACTCTGTTCCTGTTTTGTGAGATCATCTGTGCGTCCCTCAACAATTATCCTGTTCTGGATTTGCTTCATTTCCTGATTGAGAGTGACTTGAGTTGAGAAAATATTACAAAAGATGTTATGATTCCATTGTTTGATTTATTTTTTAAGGAATTGCAATTTCTTTTGGAATGTAGCCATTTTGAATCCTTCTGAGGGTTGGAATTTGATCCAAGTTTGTCTGACAAAATCCCTGAAATCGGGATGATTGAGCCAGCAAGTTTCAAATCAGAAAGGGAGTTTAGTAGTATTACCTGGCCGCTGCCATTGGAGTTCAAGAGGCCAGTGATCAGACCCTGATATAGGCAAGATGGAGGAAACTAAATCTCCTCCAAGATAAGGTGCATTGTCTGAGATTAGGAAGCGATCTAACCTGGAGGCAATATGTTGGGCTCCATCCCTTTTGTTGGTCCATGTGAATAGACCATTATTTGAAGGGAGATCAATTAGCCAATTCGATTGAACAAAGTCTTTGAGTAAGTGACCATCGCGGATACCATTGTCCCGGCCTCCTTGTTTTTCTTCCGTTCTTGCTATCATGTTGAAGTCCCCGCCTGCTATCCAGAGAGGGTATTGCCTGTTGGAATTGAGGGTTGAAAGATGATCCAAAATCTCTGCCTTTAGATGAGAATCCTGCGGGAAGTAAACATTGGTAATGTGACCATGAGTGTTGGTACCAAGCAAGTGAAATGTTGCCTGAATGAAATTTTTATTGGCATGAATATTGCTGAGTTGTATGATTCTGGAATCCCAGAGGATTGCCAAGCCTCCCGAGGCTCCTTGAGCATCCACTGCTGAGACTTGCCCTCCAGGCCATACTTTTGCTGCTATCTTTTCCAGAAATGTCATGTTACATTTAGTTTCTTGAACAAAGAGGATGTTTGGTTTTTCCTGCAAGAGCATGTTTTTTAGGAGTCTACCTTTCCTGGGGCTATTGAGCCCTCTTATATTCCAGGAGATCAACTTCATTGAGGAGGGTTGGGGTGGATGTTGTAATACTTAGTCAGCTTCGGATATCGACCTGACTCTACAAGGACTTTGCCTATTTTGATGTTTTTTTCCAGGGTTGTTTTCCGACCTCTTTTCTTGTTGTCTTTTGTGATGAATTTACCGTCCCACGAACTTCCTATTTTCACCCCTAGCGAGTGTTTATTGTGTGCTTTTTGCAAGACTTCTTCCAGTTTATCCAATTTCCTTTCGGGAATCTTGTCGAAATTTCCCGTTTTACAAGCTAGCTCCAAGGTAAGTATGTCTAGTTCGCCTATATCAAAATTCTTAGAGTCTTCTTCCATCAGCTCAGGTTCTGGGAGGACTTCCTCTGATTCTTTTGATTTTTTGGCACTGGATTCCGGGGTTTCTGTTTCCATTTCTTGGATGCCTTCTGCTTGAGGATCTGATGGAGGGGTATGCGTTTTGTTAAGCAGAGGGTCTTGTATCTGAGGGGATGGGCCTTCCGGGAGTTCCCGAACTAGGTCTTTGATCTTTTGCATTTCCGGAATAGGATCTTGCATTTCCAGATTAGCTAGGACTTCAAAGCTATTGGGATTAGGGGCTTTTGATTTATTAGCTAGATCTGATTTTGCACTGGTAGAGAGTTTTTTGTTACCTCGTCTGCGATTAACAACTTTTGCAAATCCATCTGCTTCCTTTTTGTCTGCATGTGTGCTGTCAGGCGTGTTTCTGTTGAGCGGGAAATCCTGGAACAGATGCCCTAGATTATGGCATTTCCGGCACCTAAATGGAACATGTTCATAATCTATCATTTGAATCCATTCAAAGTCTTCATGTCTAAATCTTACCTTGTCTGGCAGGGGTTGTTTGAGATCCATGTAGACACAGATGCGCGTGTAGGAAGTGAATCTGCAGTATTTTGTGTCTTCCGCTGCCTTGATGAACTCTCCCAGCTTATTTCCTATTTACTTCAGAGATGTTTCTTCCCAGTATTCCCATGGAAGTGAATAGAGTCTTATCCAGACCAGCGCGTAGCTGAGGTCTTCCTTGTCTGGGTTGAATCTTTCAACCCACGCTCTGAGATACAGTCCTGCTGCATTGAAGAAGTAGGGTCCTCCATCTATGACCCTATTTCGATCTTCAAGACAGTTAAAAACAACAGTGAAAAAGCCCTTAGGGCCTAGATGCAGGGAGATGTGACCCTTTGGTGCCCATTTTGAGTTTATCCAGCTGCTGAGAGCTCTTTCCGTAGGCCAGATACCTATAAACTTTCCGATTAGTGCATGGTCCCTCATGTATTGGATTCTGGCATTGATTCTGTGACTGGGGAATTCCACTGTGGGAATAATGGCAGCCACCGGTTTGCATGTGGTTGATCTGACTGTGGTTTCTTCTTCCTGATTCGAACCGTCAGCCCTAGAAGGCGTCCTTTCCTTTGGAATATCACCGAGATCCACTTCTGAGTCGTCAGCGGTACCCTTCTGCTTTGAACTGGCGTGGTTTGGGGGAGGGGCAGAATCCCCCCCCCTTCGCGGGTGTCATATTGCTGCCTTACAATGTCAAGGTGGTGTCAGCTGCGAACAGAACTGCGCCTGTAAACAGAGGGCAGTGCTTTGCAGACTTGCCGTGGCACGGAAAGCAGAGCCCTGAGGAGAGGTAGCCGAAACCCTAATCGCCGTCCGCCCTAATTTGTAACACTATTATACTAATCATTATCATTATTTAATTCATGTTATTAATATATTAATAATTTTAATTCATGTTATTACTATATTGTTTGTTTGTTTTATGTTTTATGTTTTACCATACTGTAACAATATAATACTAATCATTATAATTATTTAATTCATGTGATTACTATACTAATAATTTTAATTCATGTTATTACTATATTGTTTGTTTGTTTTATGTTTTACTATATTGTAACACTATTATATTATTCATTATCATTATTTAATTCATGTGATTACTATACTAATAATTTTAATTGATGTTATTACTATATTGTTTGTTTGTTTTATGTTTTACTATTTTGTAACATTATTATACTAATATTTATCATTATTTAATTCATGTAATTACTATACAACTTGTTTGTTTTATGTTTTATGTTTTACTATTTTGTAACACTATTATACTAATCTTTATCATTATTTTGTTACTGAACCCCTTACATGGTTTGTCCTGTTATATTTATAGGTTCCTTGTTCCAGTTAATGAAAATGTACAGTTGCTTTTTCCAGTTACAGACTCTTAGATTTACTTGTTATTAGACATTCGTTTATCTTATGACAAGATTTTCTCTTCAGATACAATTGTCTTTTTCCCTTTAAAATAAAAGGATAATCACAGTTTGTTAACAACAGATCAACAAATAACTATAACTATTCAACTACCCTTAACTAACATAAAATAAAATAATAAAAGTCCTACTACTTTCCTGTCAACCAACAAAAAGACTAAATAAAAGTAAATTCAACTTTTCTTTGACCTCGCAAAGACATCACCCAGTCATGGTGAGTTGGACGCTCCTGCATCACATTATCATTATTTAATTCATGTTATTACTATATTGTTTGTTTGTTTGTTTGTTTTATGTTTTACTATTTTGTAACACTATTTTGTAAGACTACTATGCTAATCATTATGATTATTTAATTAATGTTATTACTATATTGATTGTTTGTTTTATGTTTTATGTTTTACTATATTGTAACATTATTATACTAAGCATTATCATTATTTAATTCATGTTATTACTATATTAATAGTTTTAATTCACGTTATTGCTATATTGTTCGTTGTAGCACCCTGTCAACATGTTCAACATGATCCTTCCTAGAGTTGTTGTAGATTAGTATATCATGAAAAAATACTAACACAAATTTTCTAAGGAATGGTTTGAAAATGGAATTCATAAAACCTTGAAATGGTGAAGGTGCATTGGTAAAGCCAAAAGGCATGACCAAAAATTCATAATTACCCTCATGAGTTCTAAATGTTTTTTTTCAGAATGTCTTGAGTCTTCATTCTGATTTGATGATATCCTGAATGAATATCCAACCTCGTGAAGTAAATTGATCCATGCAATTCATCTAGTAATTCATCAATGACAGGAATGGGAAACTTATCTTTAATAGTGAGCTTGTTGAGCTACCTATAATCCGGACACATGCACCATGATCCATCCTTCTTGTGCACTAATATTAATGGAGCAGAGAAAGAAATTTGACTCAGTTGAATTATACCAGCCTCTAGCATTTCTGTAACCATACATTCAATTTCACTCTTTTGGGCATAGGGATATCTGTACAGCCTAATGTTTAGAGGAACACTTCCTGGAATCAGATGAATAGCATGGTCATGATCACGAATAGGTGGGCAAACTTTGGGAGTCTCAAATACCTTGGAATGATTTTCCAAGACTTTGTGGAGATTTCTAAGACTTTTTGGAGATCTAGAGAAATAGATGATCCCAGTGTAGAAACATCTAGTGAACATAATTGTGCAATTACACCCCTTTTTTCATTTTTTAGAAGCTTTGCCATACCATTAGAGTTGACTCCCACCTTTGGGAGTCTCAAATACCTTGGAATGATTATCTAAGACTTTTTGGAGATCTCGAGAAATAGATGATTCCAATGTGGAAACATCTAGTGAACATGATTATGCAATTACACCCTTTGTTCCTTTTTTAGAAGCTTTGTCATACTGTTAGAGCTAATTATCTTTCTCGGTTTCCTCACAATACCCCTTAATTCAACTTATTTTCCTTCCACAGAAAATTTCATGAAAAGTTCTTGAAAATTAAAAGCTATTGTAACCAAGGATTGTAGCCACTAGACTCCTAGTACAACATCAGCACCTCCCATTGAAATGGAAAGCATTGGGCTAGTCAATACATATTCCCCCATCGATAGCTTGATATTATGGCACTTTCCAGATTAATTTATTGTTCCTCCATTTGTAACCATCACTTGACACTCTGGTGCTAGATATAAGAAGCAATTCAAATCTTTTGCTATCTTACATTGACTAAAATTGTGAGTACTTGCTGAATCAATCAACACTATTAACTTTTTCTCCCTGATTTTTCCTTCTATATTAATTGTTTGAGGAGTGCTAATTCCCGCTAATGCATTACAAGAAATGGTCAGATTCATTTCTTCTTTATCTAGGCTTTGTTCCTGGAGTATATCCTCTTCTTTTGACCTTTCTTGCTCCTTTTCTTCTTCCTCTTCGCAACCTATGTAGAATAATTTCTTCTGAGCACACTTATGACCTTTAGTGTATTTGCTATCACAACTGTAATAAAGCCCTTTTGCTCTTTTTTCTTCCAATTTTTGTGGTGTCATCCTTATAGGTTGTTGAAGACTAGGGGCAACAAATTTTATTTATAGTTGTGAGTGGTATGCTTCCTGGTTGCCATAATTTTTCTTTCCAGTTTTCTTGCTAACCTGAATGCATTCTCTAATGAATCAGGTTCCCAAAGGGGAACATCATGTTGGATAATATCCTTTAAATTCCCTATGAACACATCAATCCTATGCTCCTTTGGAATATTTTTTACCCTTATGTTCAATTTTTGGAACTCCTCAATGTGCTCCATTATTGAACCCTCTTGTTTGAGACTTATCAAATGGCTAAAAAAAGTGTTGTTTTTTGTATCCTCATAATGTGTTGTCAATTATTTCGTAAAAATTTCCCAAGTGATAATTTGTTTACGAGAGCAAAGCCATTGATACCATACAAACTGATTTGGTTCGAAATATAAAGTTGTAATACGTACCTTTTGTGTTTTTTGACTTGAGATCAAAATTGCTCCATCTTGTTAATTTCCATGTTGCAGGATCTTGCATCAACTTCCTCATATTGATTATTTGGACTATGGGGGTCTTTGATCCCCATTAGCGTCTATGAAATCATGATGAACATTTCTTTTGTTCACATCATGAGTTTCCTTTACTACTTTTCACCATAGTAAGATTTTTGTAGAAAATTGCAATCTTTTTTCAAATCTGCCATGTCTGTCTTTCAAATCTATCTTCAAATCATCCATTTAGCTTCCAACCCTTTATCTTAGATTCCATGCCATTTATATTAGATTCTATTAGCTTTTGTAAGAGTGACATTTGTTGCACTTGTTCTTGTAATTTTGATATATCATGTAGCATTTCTTCCTCTTTTTCATGAGTCATTCTAGAGCTTTCAGGTTGCTTACTAGGTGTTTGCATTTTCTTTCCTCGAGGCATCATTTGCTGACAATAATGGTCTACTATTCCTTTTGAATTCCTTCAAAATAAATTTTCAAACCAATCTTAAGCAAAAATTTAAAAGAATCTACACACCTTTTTTCACTTTGTAGGAGCTCGATATTTCCTCTGATGTATCTCTGTACTTTCAAATCATCCAGTTCTAAAATTGCGCCCTATAGTAGCCCTTTGTGTCCTCTTTCTAATGCCACTAGTCTAATCCAAATTGGATTCTCCAAGGAAGAGTTATGCGAAATCCGCCACAGTGACCTGATTATAGACTAGTTTAGTAGAGCGAAATTGTACGATGTGCCACAAGTCACTGTTTCGACCTTTGGCTCTGTAAAGTATATGAAATAAACTACCTTCCATCCTATTTTTATACCTTCTGACGAAATTTCAATCCGATGCTCAGGGAGAAAGTTATGATGATTTTCCCCAAGTCACCTGTTTAGAACGTAATTCAAGAGTCTGCAAAAAGACCAACTGCCTCATATCATATCTCCATAGATATAGCACAAAAGGCTCTGAAGTTCAGACCCAAGCTTCAGCGTGATTTCTTCTCAAATGGGTTTTTTTTTTTAGCTTCTAAACTATCACAGAAAAAAGTTATAGCGAAAATGCCACAATGACCTATTTGGAGCAGCAAAACCCTAGAACCCAAAGCTCTGATACCAAATGTTATGAAACCAGCTCAAGAAAAGATAGAAAAGTTAGATCAACGCTTATAATTCAGCCTCTTCAAGGAGGCAACCTCCTTTACATTACATAAATGAACAATTCTTGGATGATTCAAATGATAGAACCTCCTTTCTATATATAGGAGTCAAAGGAGTCACAATATAACCCAGCCGACCTAACTATAATAATATAAAGCCACAAAAATAACAATAGAGGGATTCTATGGGGCACAGTAATAACAATATGGGGATAATAGGGGCACACCAATATTAATAAGGGATGGAATTACATTAGTAATGAGTAATCACTAGTATTATAGGGACCCAACAAAATAACACTAGAAAAGCAAGAAAAAGAAGAAAATAAAACAAGAAAGCTAAAGAAAAGAAAATGAATAAAACAAGAAAATTAAAAGATCAAAAGAAAAGTAAAGAAAGCTAAAAATCAAAGTCACATGTAGACACATTGAGTATGTGCATGTGATTCCCCATCCAATGTTTGCTCTATTTATTAGAGGATGAGGAGGATAGGAGGCATTCCATCTTTCCGAGTTTTTATCTTTCATTCTCTTGGGAGAATGGTGTTATAAGAATTAGGAGTCAATGGCAGTAGTATGTTGATTGAGGGCTCGAGGATGGCTAGTTGTAGCAAATCCTTGCATAATTGAGCCTATGGTTGGGTAGAGAGTCATCCCCAAAACCTTGTTATCATTTGGCAGAGATCAGGTAATATAGATATGTAATTTGTTTGATTCTGATTTTAATTAGGAAATTAACTTTATATTTACTTTGGACTATTACATATGGTATCAAAGCTTTGGGCTCAACCCTTAGGGCCTATGGGCATCTTAAAAAAAAAATGCTTTGTTGCGATTTTTTTTAACTCGACTTGTTTTGAAAGTTACAGGATCATTACTTCAGGGAGGCTGCATGTCTCTTTTTTCTCTAGAAACCCTGGCTGTATACGTAATTTATTTATTTATTTATTTATTTTTTCAGGGTTTTCGAAACAAAAAAACTAAAAGCCAAGCTAACTCAATCTCAATCCGTTAAAAGATTTGATCTACTCTTTAGTTAATAAATAAAATCCTTTGAAAAATTTTCCAGGAGTTCTTCTAACATTCATCGTGCAAGCCTAGCTAATTTTCTAGTGAAACTGATGGCTCTATTTCCTCTTAATTGACCAAGGTCTAGCAGAATATTATCATATTACGGATTTTAAGATTTTTCTAGCCCACACCCTTGGAGTTGAGGAATTAGTTCCTCCCAATACAACCTTATTGGTAAATTGAGACATATCAACAAACCTATGGAGAATATTAATAAAGACCAAAGTGAATACAAGAATACAATTATTATTTTGATGAATGATATGGAATGAAACCATTCACATATGCTTGATTGTTTTCTGCTATGGGTGCAATGGCTCTTATAACATGAATTGGATCACTTTTAAGTACATCTACTATGACATTAGGCCTCCTCCATCACTACATTCTAGATTGTCACCTCTTGCCCCTATAAATTCATATGATTTGTAATGGTAGTTAGTTACATTGTGATCTTCAATGTCTTCTAATATAATGTGTCCTTTTTGTTCTAGTAATTTTTTTTCCTGGTAATTCGTTATATTTTTTGATAATTACCTACTGGACAAAAAATATGGTATGGGTGAGAACTTATGATATAGTGAAAGTTATTAAATTAACAAAAAAGGAATAACATGTCTATATCCATGCAAGAGAGATCACTAGTTTATAAAGAGATACATGTCGAAATTTTTAATGACCAAACAACTAAATGGAATGAAATAAATAGGGTGCTAAATTTGTTACAAACACTAATTGGATTAGAGAATGATAACAAAATAAACAATGAAAAAATGTTTTCTATGATATTTTACTATAAATTTGAAAACTTATAAAAAAAATTATAAGTATTTAAAAACAAATAATATACATATATGGATTGACTCATTATACGCAACACTCTGAGTTAGATTGGTATAAAATAGTTAAAGAATCATGCATTCTCAATATATAATTTATAGTTGTAAATAATATTTTGAGTCATATATATACTTTTCTAAAGTTAGCGGATTTAAATAAATTACAATTAAAACAAGATAATTTGAAAATAATTTCTACAATCACATTACTATTCTCATAAAATTTATAAATTAAATTTATGTTTTCAAGAATTGTTATAAAAATAATGATGGAGACTAAACATGTTTTGTTGGAAGATTATAAAAATATGGAACTAAAATAAAGAAAAATCCCTTGAACTCTTATGAAACCAATATATATACTAACAAGAATCTATCATATATAGGAACCAACTAGTTTCTAGTTTCATTTATGTTGTTATTAACCATTGAAGTATGGACAAATGTAACATTAAGGGCAAAATTGAGACCAACAATTTTTCAACTATTTTTTTATAAAAACATCCCAAAATATAATATCAATAAATGGAATTAAATATTAAAGTCTATTGATTGCATGATTGGTGCTCTACATCCCCTGTATAAGGGAGAAGTGTAAGTAATGGATGCTATATTTGAGTATTCTCTCAAGGATATTGTTTGTCTCTATATGAAACATGTTTTTTCCAACCTTTTCTACATGTGATGATTTGAGTACATGAATTGTAACACTATTTTGTATAGTTTCATATTCATAGAGATATGGATATAAATAAGATGTACTATCATTGAAAATATATAAGATCCTCGTTAAGATATAGAAAAGTTCTTAAAAATTGTTTGGTGAGATTTCACCATATTAACTTGTGCTTTCATGTATACTACTATGCTTGATTCCATCAACAGTAAAAGAACAC
>APFE031538338.1:248831-316856 GCA_000404065.3 Pinus taeda | reverse complement strand
AACACTATTATACTAATCATTATCATTATTTAATTCATGTTATTACTATATTAGTAATCTTAATTCATTTTATGACTACATTGTTTGTTAGTTTTATGTTTTATGTTTTACTATTTTGTAACATTATTATACCAATAGTTATCATTATTTAACTCATGTTATTACTATATTAGTAATTTTAATTCATGTACTTACTATATTGTAATACTATTTTGTAACACTATTCTGTAACACTATTATACTAATCATTATCATTATTTAATTCTTGTTATTACTATATTACTAATTTTAATCCATGTTATTGCTATATTGTTTCTTTGTTTTATGTTTTATGTTTTACTATATTGTAACACTATTATGTAACACTATTATACTAATCATTATCATTATTTAATTCCTGTTATTACTATATTGTTTGTTTGTATTATGTTTTATGTTTTACTATTTTGTAACACCATTTTTTAACGCTTTTATACAAATCATTATCATTATTTAATTCATGTTATTACTATATTAATCATTAGCATTATTTAATTCATGTTATCACTATATTATAAATTTTAATTTATGTTATCAGTATATTGTTTGTTTGTTTTATGTTTTATGTTTTACTATATTGTAACACTATTTTGTAACATTATTATGCTAATCATTATAATTATTTAATTCATGTTATTGCTATATTAATAATTTTAATTCATGTTATTGCTATATTGTTCACTTGTTTTATGTTTTACTATATTGTAACACTATTTTGTAACACTATTATACTAATCATTATGATTATTTAATTAATGTTAATACTATATTAATAATTTAGATTCATGTTGTTACTATATTGTTTGTTTGTTTTATGTTTTATGTTTTACTATTTTGTAACACTATTACACTAATCATTATCATTATTTAGTTCATGTTATTGCTATATTAATAATTTTAATTCATATCATTACTATATAGTTTGTTTGTTTTATGTTTTACTATTTTGTAACACTATTTTCTAACACTATTACACTAATCATTATCATTATTTAATTCTTGTTATTACTATATTAATAATTTTAATTCATGTTATTACCATATTGTTTGTTTGTTTTATGTTTTATGTTTTACTATTTTGTAACATTATTTTGTAACACAATTATACTAATCATTATCATTCTTTAACTCATGTTATTACTATACAGTTTGTTTGTTTTATGTTCTATGTTTTACTATTTTGTAACACTATTATACTAATCATTATCATTATTTAATTCACGTTATTACTATACAGTTTGTTTGTTTTATGTTTTATGTTTTACTATTTTGTAACACTATTATACTAATCTTTATCATTATTTAATTATTTTTACTACTTGTTAGGCCCCTATACTACTAGTGTAACCCCTTATTGTTATTAGTAAAACCCACTTATTATATTGATGTACCCATGTAGTGCCCATATTGTTACTATTGCGCCCCATAGAAGCCCACTATTGTTATTATTGCGGCATTACATTATTATTGCTATGTCGGCTCTGATTATGTTATGACCCCTTAGACTCCTATATATATAAAGTAGGTCTTCTCATTTGTATCATCCAAGAATTATTCATTTATGTAACTTAAAGGAGGTTTCCCCCTCTAAGAGGCTAAATTCTAAGGCATTGATCTATCTTTTCTATCTTTTTGTGAGTTGGTTTCATAACATTTGGTATCAGAGCTTTGGGTTCTAGGGTTTCAATGCTCCAAACAGGTCATCGTGGAATTTTCGCTATAACTTTGTTTCTGCGACGTTTCAGAAGCTAAAAAAAACCCATTTGGGAATACATCGCGTGGAATCTTGTGTCTGAATTTCATAGCTTTTTGCACTATATTGGTAGAGCTATGATCTGAGGAAGTTGGTCTTTTTACAGGCTCTTGAATTACTTTCCAAACAAGTGACTGGGGGAAAATCGTCATAACTTTCTCTCTGAGCATTAGATTGAAATTTTGTAAGAAGGTACAGAAAGGGGACGGACTGTAGTTTCTTTTTTATATTTTTCAGTACCAAAGGTCTAAACAGTGACACGTGGCACTTCATACAAGTTCGCTCTTCTAGAAAGGTCTATAATCAAGTCATCTTCAAATATTGTGCATAACTCTTTCTTGGAGAATCCAATTTCGATCATACTAGTGGCATTGGAAAGAGGATGCAGAGGCTACTACAGGTCGCAATTTCAAAACTTAAAAATCTGAAAGTACAGAGCTATAGTCATTTCAAGATCAAGCTCATAAAATCAAGAAAAAATAAGATGAGGAAGTTTGATGGCAAGGATTCGGTAAATTGGATACTTCAGATGGAGCAATATTTTGATCTACATGGCATACCACTATTACAAAAGGTATGTATTGCATCTTCATATTTAGAACCAGATCAGTTTTTGTGGTATCAAGGGCTTTGTTCTCATAAACAACTTGTTACGTGGTCAATTTTCACAGAGGAAATGATAGCACATTATGAGGATACAAAGAGCAACGCTTTCTTTGGAGCAACACTACAACAATTGGAAAGAGTAAAAGGGCTTTGTGACATAGTGGAAAGCAAAATTATGGAAACCAGGAAGCATACCCTTCACAACTATAAAGACGAAAGTGTTGTTTCTCCCAACCTTCCACAACCTATAAGGGTTACACCACAACAATTGGAAGAAAAAAGAGAAAAAGGGCTTTGTTACAATTGTGATAGTAAATGCACTAAAGGTCATAAGTGTGCTGAGAAGAAATTATTTTACATAGAATATGGAGAGGAGGAAGAAAAGGATCAAGAAACATCAGAAGAAGAGGATATACACAAAGACCCCATCCCAGAGAAAGAAGAAATGAATCAGACCATATCTTTTAAAGCATTGGTAAGAATTACCACTCCTCAAACTCTCAATATAGAAGGAAATATCAAGAAGAAAAAGGTGCAAGAAGTGAAATATCACACCAAGAAATAAGAAATGGATCCAACCATATCTTGTAATTGATTGGTCGAAATTACGACTTCTCAAACTAATTTCGACCTCTCAAACTATCAAGATAGAAGGGAATATCAAGAAGAAAAAAGTTCAAGAAGTGAAAGATCACATCGAGCATCAACAACAAGTTCTCCAACTTTTAAAGGATAATGCCACTTTGGTGTAAAATCGAATGAAACAACAGGTAGATCAACATCATAGTGAAAAATGTTTTGATGTAGGTGATTGGGTATTTTTACTGCTACATCTCAAGCAAGCTATTTATGAGAAGGAAATGTTGGCAATACTACTTGCACTTAAAAAATGGTGACCTTACCGAATGGGAAGACTCTTCAAGGATGAGGATGTGGAAGCATTGTTTTGTGCTATTTCTATTATCCAACCAGATTGGATAAATGAAGCAAGGGATGAATGGAAAAAGGACGAAGAAGTATGGAAACTTATCCAAAAGTTGCAAAAGATCCCAATTCAAACAATATTGCTAGAAATTGAAGAGGAAGGAAAAATCATATTGGAACTTAGAGCAGTCAAATAAATAAGAACCCGACAGCTATGAAATCGATCAATTTCAAAGTATCTCATCAAGTGGAAGAACTTACCCGCTGAACATTCCACATGGGAGGACAATAATTTTATATAGAAGCATCAAGAACTACTCAAGCGTTGAGGACAATGCTTTTGAAGGAGAGGGGCAGTTAGGCCCCTATACTACTAGTGTAACCCCTTATTGTTATTAGTACAACCCACTTATTATATTGATGTACCCACATTGTTACTATTGTGCCCCATAGAAGCCCACTATTGTTATTATTGTGCCCTTACATTATTACTTTTATGTCGGCTTTGATTATGTTATCACCCCTTAGACTCCTATATATAGAAAGGAGGTCTTTTCATTTGTATCATCGAAGAATTGTTCATTCATGTAATTTAAAGGAGGTTTCCCCCTCGAAGAGGCTGAATTCTAAGGCATTGATCTATCTTTTCTATCTTTTCTTGAGCTAGTTTCATAACAGATGTATATTGCTATAGTTCATATTTCCAGTGAAAAAGGTAAGGATGTTGAGGATACTGAGGTCTTGGAGAGGTACCGAGCTTTTTAGTAGTTTTAGGATGTATTTCCAGCAAAGATTTCAAAGTTACCACCTCGCAGGGAAGTGGACTTTTCTATTGAATTTATGTCAAAAGAAAAATCATCATCAAAGGGAACATAAAGGATGAGCACTCTAGAGTTGGTAGAACTAAAGTTGCAGTTGAAGGAAATGCTTGACAAGGGATACATAAGACCAAGTGTGTCACCTTGGTTCACTAGTGTTTTTTTAATAAGGATGGTAATCTAAGGTTATGCATTGATTACGGGCACTTGAACAAGGTAACGATCAATAACATGTGCCTTTTCCATGGATTGATGACCTTTTTGATCAATTGAAGGGATAAGCAGTGTTCTCAAAGATCAATTTGAGGTCGAGATATCATCAGGTACACATAAAATAAGAGGACATCTACAAGAATACATTTTGGACCAGGTGTGGGCATTATGAGTTTGTTGCGGTTCCTTTTGGTTTGACTAATGCTCCAACTACTTTCATGTGTTTGATGACTAGTGTGTTGCATCCTTATATGGACAAGTTTGTGATTGTATTCATTAATGACATATTGATATATTCTAAGAATGAGGAAGAGCATGATGAACATCTAGCATCAGTGTTGAAATTCCTTAGAGAGAATAAATTGTATGATAAAATTAGTAAATGTAATTTATTTCAGACAAACATTCATTATTTGGGGCATGTGGTTTCCAAGAAAGGTATAACAGTGGACTTGGAAAATATCAGATCTATCATGGAGTGGGAAAATCCTAGGAATGTTGATGAGATCAGATCATTCATGGGGTTAGAAAGTTGCTACAGAAAATTCATCTGGAACTTCTTGTAGATTTCCTATCCTATTACATATTTGCAGAGAAAAGGAAATAAATTTGAATGGACAAAGGAATGTGAAACTAGTTTTGAGCAGTTGAATTAGTTGCTTACAAATTCTCCAGTTCTAAATATTGTGATTCAAACAAAGCATTTTTGGTATGTACAAATGCTTGTAAGAGAGGAATTTGGTGGAGTTTTGATGCAGGAAGGACAGGTAGTATGTTACGGGTCAAGGAAACTAAATGAACACAAATAGAATTATGTGATACATGATCTTGAGTTGGTATCTATCATTCATGCATTTAAAATATGGAGACACTATATTCTTGGTAAAAGGTTCATCTTGACGAGTGATCATAGTGGATTGAGATACTTTTTTAACTAACCTAATATGAATGTTGGGCAAGCTAGGTAGTTGGCCACGATCAATGGGTTTGACTTCGAGATTAGGTACATTAAGGGAAAAGAGGACATTGTTGTATATGGTATTAGAAGATGAGTGCAGGTAAATCAAATTGAGTGAAGATACTTGTAAAGAAAAAGATGAAGAAGATGGTGGAGAGGGTGGAGGTTTGTCTCCATTTCCTTTGCCTCCTCCTAAAGAGACTTCTCCTTTGGGAGGTTTTGAACTTTCCCCTTGCAACCTAGAATTCCTCTCCTCATAGAGGACCTTCACCATCTCTGTCATATCAAAGAAAGCCTTTCTGAAGGTATTCTCATCTTCAATCATGTTTGTAGTTTCTCCTTCATGAGACATGATCTTTGGAGTGTCAACTGAAATTTAAGGCTGAACTGGGGTTGGAGATTGTGGCAACCTTGCTCTCCTTCCCCTTGACCCAACTTCAGGGCTTTCAACCAGCTTTCCTTCTCCTCTTTTGATCTTTAACCATGTAAGCGTGACATAAAATTGCAAACAATTAAATCCTTCTTTCACAAAGAAAACCTAGTGCTCCGATACCAAAATGATCTGATTTAGAATATTACATTATTTTGGTAAGATCCTCCTCATATTAGAAACAAAATGCTTTCATTGTGCTTAAGGATTCATGAACTATTATTTTTTCAAGTGAATAATTAGTTTTTATGTTAATTTTATGAGAAATTAAACATAAATAAGAGACTTAACAGCATCATAAACATGTACAGAACATCATCAAAAACACATTGCAACATGAACATGATAAAAGAGTTCACCCCTTCTAGGCTACGTCTCCTTGGACTAACTTCCAATGGATTGGGCCTCTCTATTATGCTAAAAAGTGTAAAAATATGTGTTTACAATACTCAAATTCTTCTTAAACCTGCTCTAATGAGTCCAACATGTCAAAAAATGGCTATCTAGTTTCTTTTTGCGACCAATTTGGTGGAAAACTGAAGAAGTTATGACCTCTCCTAGTTTTCCCACTATTCGCTCCACAAATTGCTCCAAATATAGCATGATCTTACAAATTAGCTACAAAAAGCACTAACTGAGCCAAAAGTTTGATGCGCAGCAGTCCATAATCTGTTGGCACCTACTGTCCCATCGCAAATCACAATCGGAGAGAACCAACGGGCTTACAGTTTGTGAACGCGGCAGGGCGATGCACGATTGCGATATGGCAGACCCAACAAAACTATTAACCAGAACTCATAAACTTATCGCATCCGGGATCCTTTCATAATTCGCAATTGGTGGAGTACTAGAAGTCTTATATATGCAGGACTCTATTTTTTGGGTGTGCGATTGCGATTATCGCATCGCAACCCTTCCCTGCTCAGGAGCCGATCATCGCATTACAACTGTCAGGGTTGATTCTTTAATGCATTTCCACCTGCCCTGTTGTGATGTGCGATTGTAATTATCACATCGCACCCTGGCTTGTTCCAAGGTTGTTTTTAACGCATACCCACCTATGACATGTGATTTGCGAAATGTGGGGGCCAACGGCAGCCTACCGCTTGGTGCTTCCCCATTCGCTCAAGAGCCCTGCCACATCATCTTTTCCTGCCATCTGTCCAAGTCAAACTTGAACTTTGACTTGCTCTAACTTCTTCATACGAACTCGGATTCGAGTGTCATTCACACCATTGGAATCAGGATGATGAGTTATTCGATCTGAAGCTAAGTTTATATTGATTCTGACAATTTGAGTTTTGAGTCTAATTTTGAGCACTTGATCACTCCTCCCCACTAGAAGCCTTTTGGACCCCAAAAGGATCACTTTCATTTGTCCAGTATGTGAGCGTATAGTTCCCTCACCTTTCCAATATCAATCCATTTATCACTGAGTCGGAACTTATGATCTACATGATTCTTGTCATGCCTTGCTTTGTACTTGCCTTTTCCCTTTTCAAGTTGTTCTTGCACTGTTTGATGTACAATTTTGAGTCATTCAATGAACTCATTGGCTTTTTCCATGTTACTATCAATAGAAATATCCTTCTTACCAAGATGATACAATATATTATGATGCAAATGGTAAACAAATTCCTCCACTTGATTCGTTTGACTCAAGCTTGAATGTACATCTTGAAAGTATGCATTTTTCTAAACATAACTTTCATGTCAAAAACCTTAAGGCTTGAGGAAAGTAGTTATAAAAGCTATAGGCCTAGAATGTACATAAACAAACTTGTCACTTATACTTTTGACCAAGTGGAATAGTAGAAGAAAACCCATCCAATGCAAGTGCTTTTGTTGCTACAACTTAAACACTTCACCATTAAAAATTTCTGAATGAAAAAAAATGGGCTTACCACATTGCATAAAGACTACACCCATGGCATAGTCGCATACATCAAATTGAAACTTAAATGAATTTTTCAAGTTTAGAAGTACAAGTACTAAATTTGTATTGATAATTTGTTTTAAATCATCAAATGCCTCTCGTTATTTGCCTCCCCACTGGAATACCTTTTTCACAACTACCAATGAATGCAAATGATCTACAATAGAAGAAAAATTAACAAAATCTCTCCTCCAACATTGGGCTGCTCCCAAAAAACCTCTTATCCAAAACTATCTTGAGCCTGCCTGCATAAATTGCGAGCAAAGTAAAGGTGTATGTGGCTTCACAAGGATGTATAATTCTTTCACCTATGTCGTCAAGAATGGAGTCAATACCACCACAGACCGTTACAGAATCAATCTTGGAGAGGTCTAACTTCATCTCACCTTCTCCACGTCCCACACAGACCACCAAAACGACTTTGGGAACTTGAATGCACTTGGAAGAACCACTTTCACAGCTCAAGTACATCAAAGAATTTTTATCTAACATATACTTTGACATATTTACAAACAAATTTTCTTGAAATATGACATCAAGTATTTTTTTCTCGTACATGACATGTTCATAATGAAATTTTCTGAAAATGAAAATGTCATCCAAGTAGACTATCATGTCTAGAAATGGCTTCAATATGTCTTGCTTCATATGCAGGAAAGTAGTAGGAGCATGGCAAAGACCGAAAATCATAATAATCCATTCAAACAAACCTTTCTTGGTTTTAAATGTCATCTTCCATATATCTCCTTCAACAACTCTACTTTAATGATAACCACTTCTTGAATCCCATTCAATTAAATGCTTACCATTCTTCTTGGGTGCAAAAACAAGAGGTGCACCACATGCTAAAGCAGAAGGTCGAGTTATCCTTTTATTCAAAAATCCCTGGATTTGTGTCTTAATTTCTGCACTTTCTATTACTGACATCTTGTACATGCCAATATTAGGAAGAAGGCACTTTTGTTGCAACTGTATTTCATGTTGGATTATCCTCTTGGGAGTTAATCCCTTTGGTTCCTGAAACATTTCATCATAGTGGTTAACTACGTCAACCAATTCAGATTTCAAATTTCAATCAAAACCTTTAAAAGCTTCATTATCAATGTCATTCTTGGGTTTTATCATTAGAAGCACTAAATTCTTGCTTGAATTCACTAGTCTTTTCATTTGGCCTACATTAACTAATTAAAGATTTAGTTTCTTGCGATGAGCTCTCACAATATACTCCACACCATCCCTGAACAAGTGGTACTTGTTTTCATGATGATAGAAGATTTTTTTTCTATAATTGAGCTAAGGACTACCCATAAATATGCCACATATATCTAATGGCACAACGTCAAGCTCCACTTCATCTATGAAATTTGTAGTAATGGAAAATTTCAGTTTACACTTGCTCGTAACCTGCAATTGCGCATTGTCACACACCCATCCAAGTGGATACAGTTTCCAAATTTAAACTTTTGACAATGTTTTCAAAGATAAGATTGGCTTGAGAGCTGCTATCAAACAACGTGTAAACCTTGTTGTGTTTTGATATCACCCTTATGTGAAAAAGTTCTATTCTCCTCTTTGCATTTGGAGTTTCATTTTGTGAGTTTGCAGAACTAGTGCTAGCAAAGGATTCTTTTCCTTTTAACCCCATGGATATGATTTTAGTTTCATCACTCGAATAGGATCCCAAATCCTCTTGAATGACGGCAATTGTCTTTTGTTTTCCTTTGTTATTTAATTTCTTTGGTTTCATTTTGGGATGAAGCTTCCAATAATGAGTTTCATCATGACCCTCTCTAGAACAATTTTTCATATTGTTTTCTCTCCTTCCTTTATAATGGATGCATTTTTCTTTCCCTTGAAACCCTTTTCTTTCTCTTTACCCTTAAATGGCTTTTTACTACCTTCTTTTGGGGTGTTTTTCCCTTTTGCCTCAAGATGGGTGGCTTACACACACACATCATCTAGATTATTGGGACTAAATGTTAATATAGTATGCCTAAGGTAATTGTGTAAACCCCCTATGTACTTCAACAATGTGTCCTTTGATTGCAAATCTGCACCTAACATCAAAGACCTTTTTTTGAATTCTTCGGTGTAATCTTGCACATTTTGACCTTTAAGTTGTCTAAAGTTCTACCAATTCATGATGGCTTTCTGCATATAAGCTAGAGGTAGAAATGTCTTTTCATTGCAAAAATGAAATCATTCCAAGAAATTGAGATCTTACCGTGTTTTTTAATCTCCTCTTGGGTCATCAGTTCCCACCATACTAGTGTTGCACTCTCCATTCTCAAGGAAGCTAACTGAATCTTTATGTCATCCTCTTGAAGGTTTTGAATCTTGCAATAGATCTCCAACTAACGAATCCAATTATCACGCTTCTCTACATTCACTTCTCCATTAGACATGGGTAGCTCAAATTTAACATCAAGTTTTAGAAAAGGTGATTTAACAATTCCTTTTGAAGTATGATAATGAGTATGAGTAAGGGTTGTGTTAGTGGAATAGGGTGAAGATGCTTGTGAAGAAGAAGATGAAGAAGATGGTGGAGAGGGTGGAGGTTTGCCTCCATTTCCATTACCTCCTCCTAAATAGCCTTCTCCTTTGAGAGGTTTGTAACTTTCCCCTTGCAACCTAGTATTCCTCTCCTCATAGATGACTTTCACCATCTTTTTCATCTTAAAGAAAACATTTCTAAAGCTATTCTCATCTTCTGTCATGTTTGTAGGTTCTCCTACATGAGACATGATCTCTATAGTTTCAACTGCAACTTAAGGCTGAATTGGTGTTGGATATTGTGGGAACCTTTCACTCCTTCCCCTTGACCCAACTTCAAGGCTTCCAACTAGCTTTCCTTTGCATTACACAAATGAATAATTTGTCGATGATCCAAATGACAAAACCTCCTTTCTATATATAGGAGTCTAAGGAGTCACAATATAACCCAAGCCGGCCTAACCATAATAATATAAGGGTACATAAATAACAATAGTGGACTTTTGAGGTGCACAATAATAACAATATAGGGACAATAGGGTCACAACAATGACAATAAAGGATACAATGACAAAAGTGATGGTGTAATCACTAGTATTATAGGGACCTAACATGCCCCTCTCCTTCAAAAAATTGTTGTCCTCAATGCTTGAGTAGTTCTAGATGATTCTATAAAAAAAAATCATCCTCCCATGTGGAATATTCAACAGGTAAGTTCTTCCACATGATGAGATTCTCTGAAATTGATCGATTTCATAGTTGTGGAGTTCTTGTTTCTTTAACTACTTCAAGTTCCAATATGATCTTTCCTTCCTCATCAAGTTCTACCAATATTGTTTGAACTGGGAGCTTATCACCTATAACCTTCTTTAAGCATGAAACATGAAAAACTAGGTGTACTCGGGAAGCTGCAGGAAGCTCCAATTTGAATGCCATTGTTCCTATCTTTTGCAACACCTTGTATGGACCATAATACTTTGGTGATAATTTATTATCCTTCTTAGCCTGCTTGAGGGACATTTTTTTATATGGTTGTAGACATAGGAATACCCAATCACCTACATCAAAACTTCTTTCACTACGATGTTGATCTCCCTGCTGTTTCATTCTATTCTGCGCCAAGGTGAGGTTATCCTTTAAGAGTTGGAGAACTTGTTGTTGATTCACGATGTGATCTTCCACTACCTGAACCTTAGAATTTCTCTTAAATATAATGTGATGGATGGTGGGTGATATCCATAAAGTGCCATAAATGGGGTCATTTTTGTTGAAGTATGGAAGGAAGTGTTATACCACAATTTAGCGAGAGGCAACCATTTGACCCAATGTGGTTGTTTATCATATACAAAGTAACGAAGATATTCTTCCAAACATTTGTTAACTATCTCAGTTTGCCCATCAGATTGAGGATGATAAGATGAACTATGAGCTAACTGAGTACCAAGACAAGAAAATAATTCTGTCCAAAAATTTCCATTGAAGATGGGATCTCTGTCACTTATAATAATCTTTGGGTTTCCATGTAGCTTTTGAATTGTTTCCATAAATGCAGTAGAAATTGTACTGGCTTTAAATGGATGAGATAATGCACAAAAGTGTGCATACTTGGTAAGTCTGTCAACGACCACCATGATGACACTCTTCCCTTCGTATCTGGGTAAACCTGTGATAAAATACATTGAAACCTCCTCCCAACATTGACTTGGAATGGATAAAGGTTGTAGTAGACCCGGGGTCTTAATTGTTTCAAATTTATTTTATTGGTAAACCAAACATTCCACCACAAATTTTTGAATATCATATTTAAGGTCATCCCAAAAAAATTCCTTCTTAACCTTGTAGTAAGTCTTTAAAAATGTTGAGTGCCCTCCTAAGGGAGAAGCATGCAATTCCATAAGAATATTTTGTTTGATTTGGGAATTCTTACATAGGTATAAGCGATCTTTGTACCATAATGAATCATTTTTCCAACTAAATGTATCAGATGCACTGGGATCTTGTTGTAACTTTTGAATGAGTGCCCCCACTTCTTCGTCATTCTTCCATTCATCCCTTGCCTCGTTTATCCAATCCAGTGGGATAATAGATATGGCACAAAGCAATGCTTCCACATCCTCATCCTTTCTTGAGAGTGCATCTGCCACAACATTTTGCTTCCCTTTTTTTTAGATGATTTCAAAGTCATAACCCAACATCTTTGTGACCCATTTTTGCTGCTCTTCTAAAGATAATCTTTGTTCTAAAAGGTATTTAAAACTATCATGATCTGTTTTTACCTTGAAGTGTCTTCCCATTAGGTATGGTCGCCATTTATTAAGTGCATGTAGTATTGCCAACATTTCCTTCTCGTAAATAGCTTTGTGTAAATACTATCCTTTGATTGGACAACTTTTAAAAGCAATGGGTCTTTCTTCTTGCATTAAAACGGCACCAATTCCATTTTTTGAGGCATCACATTCCACAATAAAGGTTTTTGTGAAGTCTGGCATGGCTAATACTGGTGCTTGGCACATTTCCTCTTTAAGATGTTCAAAGGCCTTCATTGCTTCTGGAGTCTATAAAAATGAATCTTTCTTCAATAATATTGTTACCCATAATTCTTAACAAACTTGTGGTAATACCCTATCAACTCGAGAAATCCTCGCAAATACTTTATGGATGTGGGGATTTTCCATTCCTTAATGGCTTTAATTTTGTGGGGTCTACCTTAACACCTTCATGAGATACAATATAACCCAGATTTTCCACCTCTTGTACTCCAAAGAAACATTTGGAACTTTTTGCATATAATTATTTCTACTTCAATAGGTTGAGCACTCTGTCAATGTGTTGAACATGATCCTTCCAAGACTTGCTATAGATTAGTGTTTCATCAAAAAATACTAACACAAATTTTCTAAGGAAGGGTTTGAAAATGGAATTCATCAAACCTTGAAATGTAGAAGGTGCATTGGTAAGGCCAAAAGGCATGAAAAAATTCATAATGACCCTCATGAATTGTAAATGTTGTTTTCAGAATGTCTTTAGTCTTCATTCTGATTTGATGATATCCTAAATGAAGATCCAACTTGGTGAAGTAAATCGATCCATGCAATTCATCCAATAGTTCATCAATGACAGAAATGGGAAATTTATCTTTAATAGTGAGTTTGTTGAGCTCCCTATAATCTAGACACATGGGCCATGATCCATCTTTCTTGTGCACCAATACTATTGGAGCAGGGAAAGAACTTTGACTAGGTTGAATTATACCAGCCTCTAGTATTTCTGCAACCATACATTCAATTTCACTTGCTGGGGCATAGGAATATCTGTAAGGCCTGATGTTCAGAGGAACACTTCCTGGAATCAAATGAATAGCATGATCCTGATCACGAATAGGTGGGATACCTTTGGGAGTCTCAAATACTTTGGAATGATTGTCCAAGACCTTTTGGAGATCTAGAGAAATAGATGATTTTGATGTGGAAACCTCTAGCGAACATAATTGTGCAATTAGGCCCCATTGTTCTTTCCTTAGAAGCTTTGTCATTCCATTAGAGTTGATTATCTTTCCTGGTTTCCCTGTGATACCTCTTAATTCAACTTCCTTTCCTTCCGAAAAAAATTTCATGAAAAGTTCTGTAAAATTAAAAGCTATTGGACCCAAGGATTGTATCCATTGGACTCCTAGTACAACATCAGCACCACCCATTGGAATGGAAAGCATTGGGCTATTCAATACATATTCTCCCATGGATAGCTTCATATTATGGCACTTTCTAGAGCAATTTATGGTTCCTTCACTTACAACCATCACTTGACACTCTAGTGCTGGATATAAGAAGCAATTCAATTCCTTGGCTATCTTACAATGAATAAAATTATGGGTACTTCCCGAATCAATCAACATTATTACCTTTTTCTTCTTGATATGTCCTTCTATCTCGATATTTTGAGGAGTGGTAATTCCAACCAATGCATTACAAGATATGGTTGGATTCATTTCTTCTTTCTCTAAGGTTTGTATCTAGTGTATATCCTCTTCTTTTGGTGTTTCTTGTTCCTTTTCTTCCTCCTCTTCAAAATCTATGTAAAATAATTTCTTCTCGGCACACTTATGACCTTTAGTGTATTTGCTATCACAACTATAACAAAGGCCTTTTGCTTTTTTTTCTTCCAATTGTAGGGGTGTCAACCTTGTAGGTTATGGATGGCTGGGGGAAACAACACTTCCATCCTTATAGTTGTGAGTGGTAGGCTTCCTTCTTGCCATAATTTTTCTTTCCACTTTTCTTGCCAACCTAAATGCCTTCTCCAATGAGTCAGGTTCCCAAAGGTGAACCTCATTTTGGATGTTATCCTTTAAAGTCCCTATGAACATATCAATCCTATGCTCCTCTAGAATATTTTTTACCCTTATATTCAATTTTTGGAAGTCCTCAATGTGCTCCCTCATTGAACCCTTTTGTTTGAGGTTTATCAATTGGATAAAAAAAGTTTTGTTTTTCGTATCCTCATAATGTGTTGTCATTTCTTCCGTAAAAATTTCCCAAGTCACAATTTGTTTACGAGAGCAAAGCCATTAATACCATACAAACTGGTTTGGTTCAAAATTAAAGTTGCAATGCATACCTTTTGTGTGTTTTTCACATTATGGAGATCGAAAAATTGCTCCATCTTTAGTATCCATGTTATGAGATCCTTGCCATCAAACTTCCTCATATCGATCTTTGGAACATGGTGGATCTTTGTTCCAATTTTAGAGTCTATGAAATCATGATTAACATTTCTTTTGTTCTCATCATGAGTTTCCTCTACAACATTTTCGCCATTAAGAAGCCTTTCTTGTAGCAAATTTGTCAAACCTTCCTTCAATCCTTCAATGTCTTTCTTCAAATCTTCCATGTTTTCATTCTTCAAATCATGATTAACATTCCTTTTGATCTCATTATGATTTTCCTCTCCTACCTTTTTTCCATTAGGAAGCCTTTCTAGTAACAATGTTTTCATACCATCCATCTTAGCTTCCATGTCATCCATCTTAGCTTCCATGCTATCCATCTTAGTTTCCACGCCATTTATCTTAGCTTCTGTTAGCATTTGTGAGAGTGACATTTTTTGCACCTGGTCTCGTAATTTTGATATATCATGTAGCATTTCTTCCTCTTTTTCATGAGTCATGCCAGAGCTTTCAGGTTGTTTACTAGGTGTTTCCATTTTCTTTCTTCGGGGCATCAATTACTGATAACAATGCTTCACTATGCCCTTTGAATTCCTTCAAACTAATTTTTCAAACCAAGCTTATGCAAATATTTAAAAAAATACACACCTTTTTTCACTTTATAGGCACTCGATATTGAATCTAAAGTATCTCTATAATTTTTGATATTCTAGTTCTAAAATTCAGACCTGTGGTATCTCTCTGTGTCCCCTTTCCAATGCCACCAGTCTAATCAAAATTGGATTCTTGAAGAAAACGTTATACATAATCTCCCAAGATGGCTTGATTATATACCTTTTCACCAGATCAAAATTGTATGAAATGCCAGGTATCATTGTTTTGATCTTAGGTCCTAAAACAGATATAAAAAAAAACTAAAGGTCGTCCTCTTTTTACAACTTCTTACGAAATTGCAATCTGATGCTCAGACAGAGAGTTATGATGATTTTCCTAAGGTCACCTGTTTGGGATGTAATTCAGGAGCCTACAGAAACCCTAACTTCCTCAGATTATATATCTGAAAATATAGCGAGACAAGATCTGAAATTTGGACCCAAGCTTTATCCCGATTTCTTCTCAAATGGATTTTTTTTCACTTTTGAAACGTCGCAGAAAAAAATTTATAGTGAAAATCCCATGATGACATGTTTTAGATGAAATTTTGGAGCTTGTACAAACCCTAACTTCCTCAGATCATATCTCTGAAACTATAGTGCGACAAGATCCGAAATTTGGACCCTAGGCTCAGCTCGATTTCTTCTTAAATGGGGGGTTTTTTTTAGATTTTGTAACGTCGCAAAAAAAAATTATAGCGAAAATGTCATGATGACATGTTTGGAGCAGCGAAACCCTAGAATCCAAAGCTCTGATACCAAATGTTATGAAACCAGCTCACAAAAAGATAGAAAAGAGAGATTAATGCCTTCAAAATAAGCCTCTTCGAGGGAGAAACCTCCTTTACATTACACAAATGAATAATTTTTCGATGATCCAAATGACAAAACCTCCTTTCTATATATAGGAGTCTAATGGATTACAATATAACCCAAGCCGACCTAACCATAATAATATAAGGCCACATAAATAACAATAGTGGCTTCTGGGATGCACAATAATAACAATATGGGGACAATAGGGTCACAACAATGACAATAAAGGATACAATGACAAAATTAATGGGGTAATCACTAGTATTATAGGGACCTAACAATTAAAAACACATTATAATAAGAACATGATAAAGGAGTTCACCCCTCTTGGACTACATCTCCTTGGTCCAGCTTCCAATGGCTTAGACCTCTCTATTATGCTAAAAAGTGTAAAAATATGTGTTTACAATGCTCAAATTCTTTTGAAACCTACTCCAATGAGTCCAGAATGTCGAAAAATAGCTATCTAGCCTCTTTTTGCATCCAATTTGGTGGAAAACTAAAGAAGTTATGACCTCTCCTAGTTTGCCCAATATTCACTCCACAAATTGCTCCAAATCCGGCATGATCCTACAAATTAGCTCCAAAAAGCACTAATTGAGCCAAAATTTCACCACACAATGGTCCATAATCTATTGGCACCAACTTTCCCATCGCAAATCGCAATCGGCAAGAATCGGCGGCCTTATGGTTTGTAAATTTGGAGGGGTGATTTGCAATTGCGATATGGTGGACCCAACAGAACTATTAACCATAACTCATAAACTTATCGCATCCGGGATCCTTTCGCAATTCGCAATCAACGGAGTACTGGAAGTCATATATATGTGATACTATGTTTTATGCGGTGTGTAATTGCAATTATCGCATCGCAACCCTTCCCAGGCGGCACTCGTTGCATCGCAACTGTCGAGGTCAATTCTTTAATGCCTTTATGCATGCCCTGTTGCAATGTGTTATTGCGATTATCGCATCGCATCCTAGCTTGTTCCAAGGTCGTTTTTTAATGCCAACCCACGTACGACATGTGATTTGCAAAATGTTAGGCCCCTATACTACTAGTGTAACCCCTTATTTTTATTAGTACAACCACCTTATTATATTGATGTACCCATGCAGTGCCCATATTGTTATTATTATGCCCCATAGAAGCCCACTATTGTTATTATTATGCTCTTATATTATTATTGTTATATCGGCTCTGATTATATTATGATCCCTTAGACTCCTATATATAGGAAGGAGGAATTTTCATTTGTATCATCTAAGAATTGTTCATTTGTGTAATGTAAAGGAAGTTTCCCCCTAGAAAAGGCTCAATTCTAAGGTTTTCATTATCTTTTCTATCTTTTTGTGAGCTAGTTTCATAACACGAAATGTGGCAGCCAATGGTAGCCTGCCACTTGGTGCTTCCCCATTTCTTGAAGAGCCCTGCTGTTGGGGAAAAGTTATTGCTTGTCATTTGATTTGTCAACCCGGGGGTTTCGTAAACTTGTGAAGCATGTGTGCACTATATGTGCTAGAAATTGTCTTTTAGTTTAAATCAACCTAATTACAAAATAATGAAAACCAATTCATCTAATCTATGAAATCAAATAATGAAAATGAAATTCAACTAACATATGAAATCAAGTAACAAAAGGAAAGAAAATAAATTCAAAAGAAAATATAGTGCACACAATCATACTTATAGGAAGTGAAATTTTAATCTAAAAAAGCATTTCAAAGCATGTAAGAAACTAACAACTAATGCATATTTAGTTACTCCAGCATTCAATTATGAAGTGCTACCTTCTTGAGATGATGTGTAAGCAACTGTCTATACTTAAACTTCTAATGTCCTAGAAAAGAAAGTAAAGTGTGAAGAAAATAACTCAGTAATTGCATGTATTAAATATTCAACCATTCAATTTTGAATATGATTAAATCAATTTCTTAGAATGATCTTTAGAAATATCAGTTAATGCAATTAAATGAGGATCTTAAAAGCAAATGTAAAAGCACGAAAAATTAAAGCTCAATGATTGCATAAGTTTAACATTCAATCACTCAATTTGAAGTCACCTTCTTGGCCTGAACTTTTATTCAATTATACAATGAATTGATAGCTTGATCTAAGAAAGTAAATAATGGAACATGAAAGGAAACTAAATAACTATGAGCTCTTGCTTCAATTAATCCAATTGGAAAATAAATAAATCTTTCCTATTGAAATGTTTTTAGAAAAGCAAAGATTACACAGTCATTCTAAAACTAATACTAAGAAAGCAAATCAACTTTAATCTATAAAAAAAAATTATATCTCACACATTTTAGGTAGTTGATCTAAAAGTGTGAAATATGGTAAATCGAGATGCTCCATATGTAAGAAAAACCAAGTCAAAATGAAGGAAAATTCATGAGTAAGGTGCCACAATCTAATTCTATATTCAAAACTTGAGCATAACTCCAATTTTACACATGAAAATGATAGGAGAAAACTTCCCCTATTTATACAAAAAGATGAGAAGTTATCTCATTAATGAGAGTCCATAAATATCTCTCCATATCTCTAGAGTTACAATCAAAATAGGAAATGATAAGACATATGTATTCTTAGAGTTTCAATACAAATAGGAAATGAGACACATATCCTCATGATCCCATGATCTTCTCCACTCAAACTCGAATTTGATTTTGAGAGGCCACATAAGGGTCTTTTAGAAGCTTTATTTTGACCTACACATGTCAACAATCTCATCACACTTGTTAGGTATAAGCATATGCACATTATTTTCTAATTTTTCACAATAAATTCACTTAAAAATGCTAAGAATTAATAAAGTTTGGAAAAACATAAATGTGACCCAATAATGATAATGGTAAGGTAAATGTAATGAAATGGAGGTAAATGTATTGAAATAGAGGTGGAGTGAAGGTGACAATATGGAAATAAAAGTGAAAATGTAATGGAAGTGAATGACAATTTCAAAACCCAACATACCCCTCAACTGAAGCTATTGCATGTCCTCATGCAATCTATTACATTAATTCTTTTTTATCCTTGAGCTTTGACTTAACTTTGCATGATATCATTTGATAACTTCATACTTCTGCAAAATCTTTTAGTTGAATTGCAACATGGTTGGTTCTTGTGTTACAACCATATTTTGTTGTTGCATTCATTTTTTATCTTTGAACTTTGCATAATGATAATTTGATTATTGTTGCAAAGTATATCTTTATTGGATTGCATCATAGTTGGTTCTTGTGTAACAACCATGACTGTGTTTGTATCCAGTTATCTTTTTTTTAAGTACTTTTGACATGCCTTTGTATGCTCATAACAATAATGTAATAGTTAATGTCTTTTGAAAGTATGTGGTCTTTTGAATGTGATATGAATATGGAAAATTATGAATATGAATGTATCCCCCCCAAACTGATGATATTGGCAATTTTATGAGATGAGGATGAGAAATGTTTTTTTTTTCCAAAAATTATCATTCTAGCTTTTCAAGAAATTTTATGGTAAAAAGTTAAAAAATGACATACCTTAACTTACCCTTTAGAAATGGATGAGTTGCATGTGTGGTGGCTAAAAAATTCTGATCATAATCTTCTTCAAGTGTTTGGACAAGTCATGGAGAAAATAGTCAAGATAACTTTTTATTTGCTTTTATTAAAACTTGTTGAATCTGTTGCGGAATAGTGTTGATTCTGTTGCTTCCATTTGATTCTGCAGCTGTTATTTGGTTCCACAGCTATCGACTGATTTTGTAGATGATGTCTGATTCCACAGTTGTTATCTCTTTCTGCAGCTTCTGTCTGATTCCACATCTACCATCTAGTTTTGTAGCTGCATATCTTCTACATTTGCTCCAAAATGCTAAAAATGATAGTCTTCATGTCTTCAAAACTAATTGGCACAATTCCTGCTATGTGAATAAATCTTCTAATGTCGAACATAGCAGGAAATTGTTGAATTAGTAGTCATTAATGAATGCCACTAGTCAACACGAGAACTCTCACCATTGATGACAATGAGACTCAAGATGCCCAAACACATCTTGCTAAGTACAAATAATTGTGTTGTTGTCAAGTACCTAGAAGATCCGATGAATAAGGGACATTGATGTATTCACATTATTCATCGGCATGAGGACTTGCCATTAAGGCATGCAAGCCTCAAGGTGTTTTTGCAAGGATTTTAGACTCAAAAGACTATGGACTCAATAATTTGCACTAAAGCAGGGTTTATTTGTGAAATGAAAAGGATAGAAAAGGATAAATGAAAATGGAAGATGACAATGGAAAATAATAATGACAATGGGCAATAAGCATGTAAGTGAGATTCTTTCTTTTATTTGTGGGTCAAACGGAAAGTGTATGTGAATAAAGGAAAATGAACAACTAACTCTTACTGGGAAAAATGACTGTGGCTTGCTTTGAATTGCTTGGTTGGATTTATAATTCAAAAGGGAGGAAAGGTAATGGTTTTGGTCGATATGGACATGGACTTGTTCTTATGCTTCTCATGGAATCGGTCCTTTGAAGACCAATTGTGTGCACAATTAGTTTTCTTCAATGATCAGTCGATCATCCCAAACCTGCAAAAAGAACTTGACATAAAGAACATAAGTGTGTTAAAAAAGAAATGGCCAAATTACTTTCTGATTCTTATGCAAAATGTAAATGTCAAATAAAACAGATTAAAGAAAATCAAAAGTGTTATATTCAGTGCAATTCATGATATTGATAACAATCCATTTTTAAGAAATAACCATGAAAATTAAATTAACCCCTGTTGTCGAATGACTTTATGCACTTTGCTCAGTATAACGATTGGCGTCACAAAGATTTTCTGTGCTCTGCAAGTTAAAACTTTATAGAAAAATACACAGCAATAATGATAGTGCCAGATGTTCATAAATCATCTAAATAATTTTCCAATTGTTCTGCAAGCCATTGTTGAATCATCATTTGTGCTGCAAAAATAACATGTTGTCAAAAATATTTAAAGTGGCAAAAATATGAAAAAGTACTTGTACGTAAAAAAAAATTATTTCAATCAAATTTTGCAATTATTTTTAATTTTTATAAATTGCTTCAAAAAAGTTGATTGCATCATTGCAATATATATTATATAATATATATATATATATATATATATAATATATATATATATATATATATATATATGATATATACATACATACATACATACATACATATTTATTTATTTATTTATTTATTTTTATTTTTTAATTATTTTTATTTTTTATTTTCTTTATCAAAAAGAAATTATAATAAAGAAAATGAATTTTTTTTTAATCATGAGATACATAGGGAATGAGACCACATGCCATGTGGAGCAGAGTTTGTTATTCACTTGGATTTTTCTGTTTTCAACTTGCCATGTTAAAACAGTTCAAAACAAACCGTTTTTTTTCACGCAATCTACAAAACGGAGCTCTAAAGAACCCTGCATGTCGACCAAATGGTTAAGAATTTGAGGAAACCATTTCTAAATTATTAAACTCATCCCGTTCCAGAAGAAACCCATGTCCCAGTTTTTTCAGATTCCCCTGGTTTGCTCAAAAAAATTGTTTTAAAATCGGATGTCAAGACAGTGTACACTTTCCGCAAAAATTAATTTCGAATTTCTTTGAAACAGTTGCAAAATCTAGAAAATCGCTCACAAGTTACCTGATTGCCCCCGTTTCAGAGAAAACCCAATGTCCCATTTTTTTAGATTCGCCCTAGTTTGCTCAGAATTTTCATTTTAAAATCATGTTTTTATGTTGTTGCGCTTTCTAGAAATGTTCCCATGAACTTGCAAGTTTTGAAGGTTGGGTTTGTGGTTGCGTGGATGTCTTCCAACAAAGGAAAAGGGAAGATATAACTATATCAATAATCCTATAGATAATTCTGGGGGACTCGAAATCTGGAATGAGATAAAAGATGGGACAGCGCTTTGAAGAATCTAACTGCATTATTTTTGTAATCTCGCAGAAAACTCTTGCATTACAGAGGTAAGAATTTTTGCACATGGATTTGCAAGTCTTGTAGTAGCTAAATAATTTTTATGATATACTAACAAAACAATTTCTTTTTCTGACCCTCTAGGTCACATGAAGTGCAGAAGGAGAGCATACTTGAGAGATTTATTTTATTAGCATAGTCAAGATTTCATTAATCGATTCCTCTGTAAATTTTGCAAAAATAAAATGAAAAGGCTTGATCTCATACCTTAAATTATCATTTGTGATCTTCACTTGCACTCCTTGTTCTCAACCATTTCTTTTATTGCAAATTTTTCCTACCAAGGGTTCATAGATGGGTGGTTGTTACTGTACCATAAAACATCAAATTTATCCTAAAAACTATAAAAAATTATTTTTATTTTTCCTATCTATCTAAAAACTATTTTTTTTAAGTATATTCATGCTTCCAATGAAGCCATTTACGGATTAGAATTTTTGAAATTCTCATATCCAAACTTGAAAAATGTCCCTGATTGTTTGTAAGGATATGCAAAATCGACTTGACCTTTCGATTTTCCGCAAGGATCTCTTGAAGAATTGATGAATATTGTGGTGTAACTGCTTTTTGAAACCATTCCTCAATGTATTCTTTGGGTTGCATTCTAGATCCTTTGTCCATAAATGGTTAGTAAATACAAAAACAAATAAAATACACTCTATACTGAAAGTTAGTTCCTATGCACACTTCACAACAACGGCACCAAAATGTTGGGGCAAAGTGATTTCTTGTCATTTAATTTGTCAACCCGGGGGGTTCGTAAACTTGTGAAGCATGCGTGCACTGTATGTGATAGAAATTGTCTTTTAGTTTAGATCAACCTAACTACAAAATAACGAAAACCAATTCATCTAGTCTATGAAATCAAATAATGAAAATTAAATTCAACTAACCTGTGAAATCAAGTAATGAAAAGAAAGAAAACAAATTCAAAAGAAAATATAGCGCACGCAATCATACTTGTAGGAAGTGAAATTTTAATCTAAGAAAGAATTTCAAAGCATGTAAGAAAAAAAACAACTAATGCATACTTAGTTACTCCAGCATTCAATTATGAAGTGTTACCTTCTTGAGATGATGTGTAAGCAATTATCTATACTTTAACTTCTAATGTCCTAGAAAAGAAAGTAAAGTGTGAAAAAAATAACTCAGTAATTGGATGTATTAAATATTCAACCATTCAATCTTGAATATGATTAAATGAATTTCTTAGAATGATCTTTAGGAATATCAATTAATGCAATTAAATGAGGATCTTAAAAACAAATGTAAAAGCACGAAAAAGTAAAGTTGAATGATTGGATAGGTTGAACATCTAATCACCCAATTTGAAGTCACCTTCTTGGCCTGACCTTTTATTCAATTATACAATGAATTGATAGTTTGATCTAAGAAAGTAAATAACAGAACATGAAAGGAAACTAAATAACTATGAGCTCTTGCTTCAAACTTAATCCAATTGGAAAATAAACAAATCTTTCCTATTGAAATGTTTTTAGAAAAGCAAAGATTACACAGTCATTCTAAAACTAATACTAAGAAAGCAAATCAACTTTAATCTATAAAAGAAATTAAATCTCACACATTATAGGTAGTTGATCTAAAAGTGTGAGAGATGGTAAATCAAGATGATCCATATGTAAGCAAAACCAAGTCAAAATGAAGGAACATTCATGAGTAAGGTGCCACAATCTAATTATGTATTCAAAGTGTGAACATAACTCCAATTTTACACATGAAAATGATAGGAGAAGGCTCCCCTATTTATACAAAAAGATGAAAAACTATCTCATTAATGAGAGTCCATGAATCTCTCCCCATATCTCTAGAGTTACAATCAAAATAGGAAATGATAAGACACATGTTTTCTTAGAGTTTCAATATAAATAGGAAATGGGACACATATCCTCATGATTCTGTGATCTTCTCCACTCAAATTCGAATTTGGTTTTGGGAGGCCACATGAGGGTCTTTTAGAAGCTTTCTTTTGACCTACACATGTCGACAATCTCATGCCACTTGTTAGGTATAATCATATGCACATTATTTTCTAATTTTTAACCATAAATTCACTTAAAAATGCTAAGAATTAATAAAGTTTGAAAAAACATAAATGTTACCCAATAATGATAATAGTAAGGTAAATGTAATTAAATGGAGGTAAATGTAATGAAATAGAGGTGGAGTGAAGGTGACAGGTGGAGTGAAGGTGACAATATGGAAATATAAGTGAAAATGTTATGGAAGTGAATGACAATTTCAAGGCCCAACACCTGCCACATCATCTTTTCCTACCATTTTTCCAAGTCAAACTTGAAATTTGACTTTCTCTAACTTCTTCATAAGAAATTGGATTTGAGTTTTGTTCACACAGTTGGAATCAGGGTGATGAGTTCTTAGATCTGAAGCTAAGTTTATATAGATTCTAACACTGAGTTCTAGACCTAATTTTGAGCACCTGATCACTCTTCCCCACTAGAAGCATTTTGCGCCCCAAAATGATCACTTTCAATTGTCCAATAGGTGAGGGTACATTTCCCTCACCTTTCCAATATCAATCCATTTATCACAGAGTTGGAACTTGTGATCTACAAGATGCTTTTCATGCCTTGTTGTGTACTTGCCTTTTCCCTTTTCAAGTTGTTCTTACACTATTTGATGTACCATTTGGAGTCGTTCAATGAACTCTTTAGCTTTGTCCATGTTACTATCAGTAGAAACATCCTTCTTACGAAGATGATACAATACATTATGGTGAAAATGGTAAACAAATTCCTCCACTTGATTCCTTTGAATCAAGCTTTAATGTACATCTTGAAAGTATGTATTTTTCTGAACATAACTTTCATGTAAAACAAGATGATTCTTGAGGAAAGTAGTTATACAAACTAAATACCTAGAAAGTACATCAACAAAATTGTCACCTATACTTTTGGACCGAGTGGAAGAGTAGAAGAAAACCCATCCAGTGGAAGTGTTTTTATCGCTGCAACTTAAACACTTCGCCATTGAAAATTTCTGAATGAAAATAAATGGGCTTACCACATTTCATAAAGACTGCGCCCATGGCATAGTCGCATACATCAACTTGAAACTTAAATGAATTTTTCAAGTTAAGAAGTAAAAGTACTAGATTTGTACTGATCTTTTGTTTTAAAGCATCACATGCCTCATGTTGTTTGCCTCCCCATTAGAAGACCTTTTTCAAAACTGCCAACAAATGCAAATGAGCTACAATAGAAGGAAAATTAACAAAATCTCTCCTCCAGCATTGGTCTGCTCCCAAAAACCCTCTTATCCAAATGACTATCTTAAGATTCCTTGCATAAATTGCGAGCAGAGCAAAGGCGTTTGCGGCTTTACGAGGATGTGTAATTATTTCACCTATTTCGACAAGAATGGAGTCAATACCACCATAAACTATTATTGCATCAATCTTGGAGAGGTCTAACTTCAGCTCACCTTCTCCATGTCCCATACAGACTACCAAAAAGCCTTTGGGAACCTGAACACGCTTGGAAGAATCAATTTCATGGTGCAAGTACATCAAATAAGTTTTATCCAACATATACTTTGACATCTTCATAAAAAAAAATTCTTGACATATGACATCAAGCATTTTTTTCTCATACATGACATGTTCATAATGAAATTTTATGAAAATGAAAATGTCATCCAAGTATATTACAATGTCTAGAAATGGCTTCAAAATGCCTTGCATCATATGCAAGAAAGTAGTAGGAGCATGGAAAAGACCGAAAAGAATAATAAGTCATTCAAACAAACCTTGCTTGGTTTTCAATGTCGTCTTCAATATATCTCCTTAAACAAATCTACTTTGATGAAAACCACTTCTTGAATCCCATTCAATGAAATGCTTACCATTCTTCTTAGACTCCAAAACAAGAGGTGTGCCACATGGTAACGAAGAAGGTCGAATGATCCTTCTATTCAACAATCCCTGGTGATGGGTCCAGCCCCCCTTGTCACACTTACCAACGTTAATAAAAGGATTATGAATGGATTTAATAATGGGTAGTTTGATTACATGTGATATTGGTTCATTTGATAGTTGATTACAATGATTTAATAATTGGTTGGGTTCCGCATTTATGTCTTGTACCTGCGCTAATGTTTATTGGACAAGTGTCCACTCCTTGGAATTGTTACTCCCGCTTTGGTATGAGATCCTCAAACCCTATCTCCCAGTCATTTTGCTCATCGAGCTATTGAGGTTTGAGGGTTTTGCAACATGGTTCTTCTGTACGATTGTCTCTGTAAAATGTTACGTTGTCTCTAGTATTCTGGCTCGGCTCTTGACCTGGAACTTGTCGGTTTCTTCGTCTGGTAATGAACTCTTGTTTGACACTAGTTTCTCTGTTATTTGTTTCTCTATCTAGTGCTTGTTCTCTCTGCTGAATTATGGATAACAGTTTGCTTGTTAGGTTTTGGAACTTCTCTATATACAAATTTGATATTATTTATTTAGCTGGGCTATGCGACTCCTCTTGTCTTGAATTCTTCTATGCAACTGTTCGTTGAGTTCTCTGGTTACATTCCTCTATTTCGTGGACAGGTTGCGGTCTCAGGGTCTGTTAAATTGGAAACTAGGGCCAAACTCCATGTGGGTCAGCTTATTTATGGCAGCTGATATTTTTAGTGGATCCCTCTTGTCGCGAGGTGTAGGATTGATCCAAAGATCATCCGATTCCGACAAGTATTTATGGAGATATGAATTTATTTTTTTAATGTAATTATTACCAAGCCGACTAGCTCTTATGTAGGCTCTAGAACCCCAAACCTCATGTCTATTCAACCTATGTGTTTTTGGTATAAATAGATGAGGATTTGATGTCATTTGAGTAGATGTTCTTGAGTGATCTCCTCCTCTCCACGTCTTGGGTTTTTGGAGAAGGAGTGAGACATCAAGAGTAATGCGCTGACCTACAAGACTTGAAGATGAAACGCAATAAAGAGAGCCCTAAATTACAGTCAATGGATGCCCTTATTTGTTGTCAAAGAGAGGCCTCAATACGTTGTCAAGGAAACATTATGCATTGTTCATTGATGCACAGATCCTGGAGATATTTACACGCTGGAAATGGAGACACTCAGCCACAGATAAAGGAAGACATTCACACGCTGATAAGAAATGAGGATATACATTGGTTTATACATCTAAACGCAGTCCTAGCATGGATATTTGTTCACGGCAATGGAAATATATACGCTGCTAATATGAAGACAGTGATACACAGCCTACGTGGACAGCCCCAGCAATATACGCAGCAACACTACGTGGATGGGAAACACACTTGGAAGTCAAGGTAGCATGGTTGAATAACGCAGTCACTCAGGCAACACGCTGTCACTCAGTCAATATATTTACACACATCATTATGGATATGCAGGAAATTATACAACAATGAATACACGTTGGGCATTATAGATCATATATGCAGGAATATATATATACACAATCATTATATATCACGCAGTCAATACATTTATATGTTGTTCTTGGTAGCCCTAGCCGCAGTAAGCCACAGGCTTATGAGGATGCAAAACCTTGTACGTTGGACTATTCTTGGTAGCCCTAGCTGCAATAAGCCATAGGCTTATGACGATGCAAAACCTTGTACGCTGGACCCTATGCATTGTCATGGAATGTTGATCATGACATTTATATGCTGGGAATAATTAACACGCAGTTCATATATATACACATTGTTTCATATAACATATATCAACGTTGTCCAATGTTGAATATATACACACTGACCACATGACATACCACTGTTCATAAAAATCTATATATACAGTTCATGAAGAGAAAATTTTACGCAGCAACTCTACGCAGGTCATACGTAGATATGGTATACATTGCAATGGAGATAAGAAGCCACATTCACATAGAGAAGAGATGCAGTAGGGTTTGACTACACCCAGGGTTTCGGTGCAGTCACAACCTCAATGCCAAGGACAATGAATAATTTCATCGCAGTGAAGAATAGTCTCAGCAGCATAACAGCGACTAGGGTTACATAATAAAGCAGTAATGAGACTCACTATCTCAAAAAATATACAGTGATGACAAAGATATATTGCAATAGTCGACATAATGATGACTTCAATAATGACTGTCTTAGTGCATCAATGAAAGCATAGATATCACAATGAGTGGATCATGTTGATATGAAGCTAGAGTGAAGATCTTCGTAATAATGGCTCCAATGGTGCTGAAATAAGGAGGATCTCAACAGCAATGAAAAAGAGGATTAGAGATCTGGTATATGGATCTCTGTGACATGCAGCAGTGACTTGGAGTACAACATGATGTATGGGCAGCATAGTGATGAAATCATGAGAAGCATGATGATACATGCTACACAGTAAGGTGCAACAAATGGATGAAAGGAAACACTACGATAGGTGAAGTCGTCACCTTGAAGAATCAGTTGAAGCAAAATGTCTTCAACTGATTTCATCATTATAGGAGATGATCTATGCTTAGATCTAGATAAGTCAAAGTGTTGACTTCTGTTGTAAATGTATTCTCTCTCTCTCTCTCTCTCTCTCTTTCTCTGTTTAACTTTGAAGAACATAAAAGAAGAATTGATCAAGGGTTTCCCCACACATTGTGGGGTTTGTCCCTGGCTTGCGCCACATCTTGTGTCCTCTTGTCTTGGCTTATCTTCTACGATTTATATTTATGTTCTATCTGCAGTTTACTTTATGCTGATGTGATTGCTAATATGAAAAAAATAAATAAATGAATTGCTCTAGCATAGAACATACCTAAAATTAACAAGATCTTTGGCTTCAGTTTCTTCTGCAATGTCAAGGTAAGTTTTTGTTCCCTGCTATCAATTCTTTCTTCTTTTCACGTTGTTCAACTGACACACTTGCTCCTTCGTGAGCAGAGTGACCCTAGGTGACTGCAATGTAGGCACCTTGTCTCTGTAAGGTAAATTCTAACCCTTGTTTCGTTGTTTTCTTTCGATCTTTTCTTTCTCTACCACAGAATACTCACAAACTGTTGTTGTTGTCTGTCATTGCAGGGATGTTCGTTCAGGAGGGTTTTGAATTTGGCTCCTCAGTGCGTTGGCTAGACTCGGGTAGGGTTGTTCCATGTCATCTTGTAACTTGTTTCTTTCTCGTTGTTAGTTAGGGTTCAGAAATCTATTGTGGAGACCTTTTTTCCTTTGACAGTCCGGCAGTATGTAGTCAAGGTCTATTTGGCTTGCATTGTCTTGGTTATGGTTAGTTTTTGTAGCTTATTTCTCAGTCAAAGTTTCTAAACCCGTATACTATGATAAACTCATTTATATTTGTATGGCGTTATTGGCATGGACTATATATTTATTTGAAAAAGGGTTTTATGACTGTACGTATTGGAACAAAGGTTTTGTGCTTATTTTATAAATGAAACAGAGAGGGTTTATTCTTCAGAAATACCTATATGATTTGTCTGTCCTTACTATTTGAAAATGCTTACATCTTGTCTCTACCTTTGATGCTTGAAGTATATATAAATGTCCAGGATTCCTCTGTGCTCTTTTGATTGACCAATTCAGGAACTGTATGCCCACATTTCTGCAATGTACCCCTTAGTTATGTCTGCAAGCTTGCTTTGATTTATTGGCCTGTTTGAATCAATACAAATGGAAACATATATGCGTACATGCTTGTGGAATAAAAACAGAGAATGTTCTTTCACTATTTCAGCCAATTTAACAGGATGATAGATAGACAGTTACAGGATATTAGAAATTAGTTTTGTGCTCAGAGATAGTTTATTAGATTTCTCTCTCTCTCTCTCTCTCTCTCTCTCTCTCTCTCTCCAAAAAGTCCAACCTCTTACAATTGCATTCTATTCCTTTTCAATAATTGTCTGGAAACTATTTTCTCCTAACTGTTGTTGGTTACATTCTGTTGGTTACATTTTTTTAGTTCAAAAATTGTTTATTGTCCTACGTTACAATCTTGTAAAAGTTGACATGAAAATAAAAATAATTACTTGCAACAGTTTAACTAATTAATCCTCTACCTTCCTAAATATTGTCCTTTACTAAATTAAAACAACATAAAAAAAACAACTATAGTGTTCACTTAGCAATTTCCTTCTCAGTACTTTCAGAGACCAAACAGCCTTCTGTCATAATGACCTGTCAGCTAGATGCTCCTGCATCACCTGGATTTGCGTCTTAATTTCTGCAATTTCCATTACTGACATCCTATACATGCCAATGTTAGGAAGAAGACACTTTTTCTACAACTGTATTTCATGTTGGATTCTCCTCTTGGGAGGTAATCCCTTTAGTTCCTAAACATCTCATCATATTGGTTAACTACGTCAACCAATTCAGATTTCAAATTTGAATCACAACCTTTAAAATCTCTTGGGTTTGATCATTAGAAGCACTAAATTCTTGCTTGAATTCACTAGTATTTTCATTTTCCCTCCATTAACTAATGAAAGATTTAGTTTCTTGTGATGAGCTCTCACAATATACTCCACACCATCCTTGAACAAGTGGTACTTGTTTTCATGACGATAGAAGATTTATTTTCTATCATTGAGGTAAGGACTACCCAAAACTATGCCACAGATATCTAATGGCACAACGCCGAGCTCCACTTCATCTATGAAATTTGCAGTAATGGAAAAGTTTAGTTTACACTTTCTCGTAACCTGCAATTGTGCATTATCACACACCCATCCAAGTGGATATGGTTTATGATGTGGAACGGTTTCCAAATTTACACTTTTGACAATGTTTTCAGAGATAAGATTGGCTTGAGAGTCACTATCGAACATCGTATCAATCTTGTTGTGTTTTGATATCACCCTTATGTGAAAAAAAAAAAAATTCTCCTCTTTTTGTTTGGAGTTTCATTTTGTGAGTTTGAAGAACTAGTGCTAGCAATGGGTTCTTTTCCTTTTAACCCCATGGTTATGATTTTACTTTCATCGCCCAAATCCTCCTGAATGACAGCAGTTTTCTTTTCTTTTCCTTTGTTGTTTAATTTCTTTGATTTCATTTCGGGATGAAGCTTCCAAAAATGAGCTTCATCATGACCCTCTTTGGAACAATGTTTACATACTTTTTTCTCTCCTTCCTTTTTAATGGATTCATTTTTCTTTCCCTTGAAATTATTTTCCTTCTCTTTACCCTTAAATGGCTTTTTACTACCTTCTTCTGGGGTGTTTTTCCCTCTTACCTCAAGATGGGTGGCTTGCACACACACATGATCTAGATTATTGGGATTAAACATTAAGATAGTATGCCTAAGGTAATTGTGTAAACCCCCTATGTACTTCAGCCATGGGTCATGTGATTGCAAATCTACACCTAACATCAAAGACCTTTTTCAGAATTATTCAGTGTAATCTTGCACATTTTGACCTTTAAGTTGTCTAAAGTTCTGCCAATTCATGATGGCTTTCCGCAGATAAGGTACAGGGTAGAATTGTATTTTGATTGCATAAATGAAATCATTCCAAGAAATTGAGATCTTATCGTGTTTTTTAATCTCCTCAATTCCCACCATACTAGTGTTTCACCCTCCATTCTCAAGGAAGCTAACTAAATCTTCATGTCATCCTCTTGAATCTTTTGAATCATGCAATAGACCTCCAACTGACGAATCCAATTATCAAGCTTCTTTGCATTCACTTCTCCATTATACATGGCCAGCTCAAATTTAACATCAATTTTTAAAAAAGGTGATTTACCAGTTCCTTTTGAAGTATGATGATGAGTATGAGTAAGGTTTATGTTGGTGGAATAGGGTGAATATGCTTGTGAAGAATAAGATGAAGAAGATGGTGAAGAGGGTGGAGGTTTGTCTCCATTTCCATTACCTGCTCATGAAGAGCCTTCTCCTTTGTGAGGTTTTGAACTTTCCCCTTGCAACATGATATTCCTCTCCTCATAGAGGACCTTTACCATATCTATCATATCAAAGAAATTCTTTCTAAATGTCTTCTCATCTTCTATCATGTTTTTAGGTTCTCCTTCATCAAACATGATCTCTGGAGTGTCAAATGCAACTTGAGGCTGAACTAGTGTTGGAGATTGTGACAACCTTTCTTTCCTTCCCCTTGACCCAACTTCAAGGCTTCCAACCAGCTTTCCTTCTACTCTTTTGAGTTTTAACCTTGTAATCATGACATAAGCTTGAAAATAATTAAATCCTTCTTTCACAAAATAAGCCTAATGCTCTGATACCAAAATGATCTAATTTAGAATATTAGATTGTTGTGGTAAGATCCTCCTCAGATTAGAAACAAAATGCTTTCAATGTGCTTAGAGATTCATGAGATTTTTTTTGCAAGTGAATAATGATTTTTTATGTTAATTTTAAGAGAAATTAAACATAAATAAGAGACTGAGCAACAACATAAACATGTACAAAACAACATCAAAAACACATTACAACAGGAACATGATAAAGGATTTCACACTTCCTAGGTTGCGTCTCCTTAGTCCAGCTTCCACTGACTTGGCCCTCTCTATTATGCTCAAAAGTGTAAAAACATGTGTTTACAATGCTAAAATGCTTTTGAAACCTACTCCAATGCATCCATTATGTCAAAAAATGGCTATCTAGCCTCTTTTTGTATCCAATTTGGTGGAAAACTAAAGAATTTATGACCTCTCCTAGTTTTCCCACTATTTGCTCTACAAATTGCTCCAAATCCAGCATGATCCTATAAATTAGCTCCAAAGAGTGATAACTGAGCAAAAAGTTCACCATGCAACGGTCCATGATCTGTCAGCACCGACTGTCCCATCACAAATCACAATCAGTGAGAACCAGCAAGCTTATGGTTTGTGAACACGGAGGGGCGATATGCGATTGTGATATGGCAAACTCGGCAGAACTATTAACAGAAACTCATAAACTTATCACATCTAGGATCCTTTCACAATTCGTAATTGGCAGAGTACCGACAGTATTATATATGCAGGAGTCTATTTTCTATGGTGTGCGATTTCGACCTGCGATTGTGATTATCGCATCGCAACCCTTCCCTGCTTGGGGGTCGATCATTGCATCAAAAATGTCAGGCCGATTCTTTAATGTCTTTCCTCCTACCCTGTTGCGATGTGTGATTGTGATTATTGCATCGCACCTTGGCTTGTTTCAGGGCCAGTTTTAATGTTGACCCACCTGCAACATGCGATTTGAGAAATGCGGCTGCCAATGGTGGTCTGCCACTTGGAGCTTCCCCATTCACTGAAGAGCCTTGCCACATCATCTTTTCCTGCCATCTGTCCAAGTCAAATCTAAACTTTGACTTGTTCCAACTTCTTCATACAATCTCATATTCGTGTGTCGTTCACACTGTTGGAATCCAGATGACGAGTTCTTTGATCTGAAGTTAAGTTTATATAAATTCTGACACTTTGCATTTTAAGCCTAATTTTGAGCACCTGATCACTCCTCCCCACTAGAAGCCTTTTGGACCCCAAAATGATCACTTTCAATTGTCCAGCAGGTGAGGGTATAGTTCCCTCACCTTTCCAAACTCAATACGTTTATCACAGAATTGGAACTTGTGATCTACCCAATGCTTGTCGTTCCTTGCTATGTACTTTCCTTTGCCCTTTTCAAATTGCGCTTGCACTGTTTGATGTACTATTTGGATTCGTTCAATGAACTCTTTCGCTTTTTCCATGTTACTATTAATAGCAACATCCTTCTTACCAAGATGATAGAATACACTATGATGCAAATGGTAGACAAATTCCTCCACTTGGTTCCTTTGACTCAAGCTTGAATGTACATCTTGAAAGTATGTATTTTTCTCAACATAACTTTCATGTAAAACAACATGATGCTTGAGGAAAGTAGTTATACAAACTATAGTCCTAGAAAGTACATCAAAAAGCTTGTCGCTTATACCTTTCTTATACCTTTTGACCGAGTGGAATAGTAGAAGAAAACCCATCCAATGGAAGTGCCTTTGTCGCTGCAACTTAAACACTTCACCATTGAAAATTTCTTAATGAAAAGAAATTGGCTTACCACATTGCATAAAGACTGTGCCCATGGTATAGTCGCATACATCAATCTAAAACTTAAATGACTTTTTCAAGTTTAGAAGTACAAGTACTGGAGCTGTATTGATCTTTTGTTTTAAAGCATCAAATGCCTCTCGTTGTTTTCCTTCCCACTGGAAGAACATTTTCACAACTGCTAATGAATGCAAATGAGCTACAATAGAAGAAAAATTAATAAAATGTCTCCTCCAACATTGGGTTGCTCCCAAAACACCTCTTATCCAAATGACTATCTTGAGCCTGCCTGCATAAATTACAAGCAGAGCAAAGGCGTTTGTGGCTTCAGGAGGATGTATAATTCTTTCACCTGTGTTAGAAGGAATGGAGTCACTATCACCATAGAATGTTACGATATCAATCTTGGAGAGGTCTAACTTCAACTCACCTTCTCCACATCCCACGCAGATTGCGAAAAATTCTTTGGGAACCTGAATGCACTTGGAAGAACCAATTTTACCGCTCAAGTACATCAATGATTTTTTATCCAACATATACTTTCACATATTCATAAAAAAATGTCCTTGACATATGACATCAAGTATTTTTTTCTCATACATGAAATTTTCATAATGAATCTTTCTAAAAATGAAAATGTCATCCAAGTAGACTATCATGTCTAGAAATGGCTTCAATATTTCTTGCTTCATATGCAAGAAAGTAGTAGGAACATGGCAAAGACCAAAAATCATAATAAGCCATTCAAACAAACCTTTCTTGGTTTTGAATTTCGTCTTCCATATATCTCCTTCAACAACTCTACTTTGATGAAAACCACTTATTGAATCCCATTCAATGAAATTCTTACCATTCTTCTTGGGCGCTAAAACAAGAGGTGTGCCACATGGTAAAGGAGAAGTTCAAAGGATCCTTTTATTCAACAATCCCTAGATTTACATCTTAATTTCTATGCTTTCCATTACTGACATCCAAGACATGCCAATGCTAGGAAGAAGACACTTTTACTACAACTGTATTTCATGTTGGATTCTCCTCTTGGGAGGTAATCCCTTTGGTTCCTCAAACATCGCATCGTATTGGTTAACTACGTCAACCAATTCAGATTTCAAATCTCAATCACAACCTTTAAAAGCTTCATTATCAACATCATTCTTAGGTTTTATCATTAGAAGCACTAAATTCTTGCTTGAATTCACTAGTATTTTCATTTGCCCTAAATTAACTAATTAAAGATTTAGTTTCTTGCAATGAGCTCTCATAATATACTCCACATCATCCTTAAACAAGTGGTACTTGTTTTCATGATGATAAAAGATTGATTTTCTATCATATAGGTAAGGACTACCCAAAAATATGCCGCAAATATTTAATGGCATAATGTCAAGCTCCACTTCATCTATTAAATTTGCAGTAATGAAAAATTTCAATTTCCACTTTCTCATAACCTGCAATTGTGCATTGTCACACACCCATCCAAGTGGATACGGTTTATGATGTGGAACGGTTTCCAAACTTAAACTTTTGACAATGTTTTCAGAGATAAGATTGGCTTCAGAGCTGCTATCAAACAGCGTATCAATATTGTTGTGTTTTGATATGACTATTATGTGAAAAAGTTCTATTTTCCTCTTTTCGTTTGGAGTTTCATTTTGTGAGTTTGAAGAACTAGTTCTTGCAATTGATTATTTTCCTTTTAATGCCAAGGTTGTGATTTTAGTTTCATCACCCAAATCGGATCCCAAATCCTCTGGAATGACGACAGTTGTCTTTTATTTTCCTTTGTTGTTGAATTTCTTTGGTTTCATTTTGGGATGAAACTTCCAAAAATGAGCTTCATCGTGGCCCTCTCTAGAACAATGTTTACATATTGTTTTCTCTCATTCATTTTTAATGGATGCATTTTTCTTTCCCTTGAAACCCTTTTCTTTCTCTTTACCCTTAAATGGATTTTTACTACCTTCTTCTGGGGTGTTTTCCCTCTTGCCTCAAGATGGGTAGCTTGCACACATACACCATCTAGGTTATTGGGATGAAACATTAAGATAATATTCCTAAGGTAACTGTGTAACCCCCTATGTACTTCAGCAGTGTGTCATGTGATTGCAAATCTACACCTAACATCAAAGACCTTTTTTTGAATCCTTGGTTGTAAATTTGCACATTTTGACCTTTAATCTATCTAAAGTTCTACCAATTCATGATGGATTTATGCATATAAGCTAGAGGGTGGAATTTTCTTTTGATTGTAGAAATGAAATCATTCCAAGAAATTGAGATCTTACCATGTTTTTTAATCTCCTCTTAGGTCTTTGATTCCCGCCACACTAGTGTTTCACCCTCCATTCTCAAGGAAGCTAACTGGATCTTTATGTCATCCTCTTGAAGGTTTTGAATCCTACAATATACCTCCAACTGATGAATCCAATTATCAAGCTTCTTTGCATTAACTTCTCTATTATACATGGGTAGCTCAAATTTAACATTAAGTTTTAAAAAAGTTTATTTACCAGTTCCTTTTGAAGTATGATGATGAGTATGAGTAAGGGTTGTGTTAGTGGAAGAGGGTGACAATGCTTGTGAAGAAGAAGATGAAGAATATGGTGGAGAGGGTGGAGGTTTGTCTCCATTTCCATTACCTCCTCCTGAAGAGCCTTCTCCTTTGGGAGGTTTGGAACTTTCCCCTTGCAACCTGGAATTCCTCTCCTCATAGAGGACCTTCACCATCTCTGTCATATCAAGGAAAGACTTTCTGAAGGTCTTCTCATCTTCTGTCATTTTTGTAGGTTCTCCTTCATGAGACATCAACTGCAGCTTGAGGCTAAACTAGTGTTGGATATTGTGGCAACCTTTCCCTCTTTCCCCTTGACCCAACTTCAAAGCTTCCAACCAGCTTTCCTTCTCTTGTTTTGAGTTTTAACCTTGTAAGCATGACATAAACTTGAAAACAATTAAATCCTTCTTTCACAAAGAAACCCTAGTTCTCTAATACCAAAATGATCTAATTTAGAATATTAGATTTTTGTGGTAAGATCCTCCTCATATTATAAACAAAATGCTTTCATTGTGCTTAAGGATTCATGAAATTTTTTTTTTTGCAAGTGAATAATGAGTTTTTATGTTAATTTTATGAGCAGTTAAACATAAATAAGAGACTGAACAACAGCATAAACATGTACAGAACATCATCAAAAACACATTACAATAGGAACATGATAAAGGATTTCATCCCTCCTAGGATACATCTCCTTGGTCCAACTTCCAATGGCTTGGACCTCTCTATTATGCTCAAAAGTGTAAAAATATGTGTTTACAATGCTCAAATGCTTTTGAAACCTGCTCCAATGAGTCCATCATGTCGAAAAATGGCTATCGAGCCTCTTTTTGCATCCAATTTGGTGGAAAACTGAGGAAGTTGTGACCTCTCCTAGTTTTCCCACTATTCACTCCACAAATTGTTCCAAATTTGGCATGATCCTACAAATTAGCTCCAAAAAGCGCTAACTAAGAAAAATTTTCACCACACGGCACTCCATAATCTTTTGGCACTAACTATCCCATCGCAAATTTCAATCGGCGAGAACCGACAGCCTTATGGTTTATGAACGTGGTGGGGAGATGTGCGATTGCGATATGGCAGACCCGACGGAACTATTAACTAGAATTCATAAACTTATTGTATCTGGGATCCTTTCACAATTCAAAATTGGTGACGTACCAATGGTCTTATATATGCGGGACTCTATTTTTTGTGGTGTGTGATTTCGATCTGCGATTGCGATCATTGCATTGCAACCCTTCCCTGCTTGGGGGCCGATCATCACATCACAACTGTGGGGCTGATTCTTTAATGCCTTTCGGCCTACCCTGTTGTGATGTGCAATTGCAATTATTGCATCACACCCTAGGTTGTTCTGAGGCCGATTGTTAATGTTGACCCACCTACGACATGTGATTTGCGAAATGTGGGGGCCAAAGGAGGCCTGCTACTTGGAGCTTCCCCATTCGCTGAATAGCCCTACCACGTCATCTTTCCTTGCCATCTGTCCAAGTCAAACCTGAACTTTGATTTTCTCTAACTTCTTCATATGAGCTTGGATTCGAGTGTTGTTCGCACCGTTGGAATCAGGATGATGAGTTCTTTGATTTGAAGCTAAGTTTATAGATATTCTGACTCTTTGAGTTTCGAGCCTAATTTTGAGCACCTGATCAGGCATGGTGTCACTACTTACTTTAACACCGGGTAAGATGTGATGGTACTTAAAATTTGTAGCCCAATTTCCTTACTAGGAATAATGCATTACTACAATAGAAAGTTACTAAATTTAAGGATCACCAAACAAATAATCATCACTAAACTACTGAACAAGTAGAACAACATTATCACTACCACTAACTTGTTGTCAATGAAAAATCAAAATAATAGTCTATCCAAACCTCTATGTGTTCATGTTAATACACTGAAAGTGGATGTGCATTATTCTTTACAAAACACAACTGAGGTATAGAATATTTTAAGTTATAAACATAGCTTGAGACTAATTTTGTATGTTTGTGTAACCTTCATATGTGTCACCTAATCTTTATATTAGAATCATTAATCTTATAAAAGTGTATCCATTACAAGCATGAGTACATAGAAAATCAATTATTGATATGGTATTTATAACATTAGGAACTTGGAATGTTGACAAAATTCATGAACATGTTGATGCCTTTGTGATTGTTAACATAGAAAAATCATACACACATTTGTACAATTCAAATGATGCCTAAATTTTTCCAGCAAAATGTACAGGTGAAGGTTTTCCAGCTAAATACATGATGAAATACAAAAACCAAAACTTCTCCAAAGGTCTTAATTATACAATTTACCCACGCGGCCCATCCAAAGATTGAAACTAGTGACCACATGGATTTTCCTTTGATAGTCGTGTGGTCAAAGGAAAATCTGACTCATCGGTTCAGGATCGCTTCACACACTTGGAAGTTTGGATTCCCTAACATGTTATAGTTAAGGACAATCAATTTCGAATTTCCATAGAGATATGTAGCCCCCAAGGGATCCTCCTATCCTACTCATAATTTATTTTCTCATTAATGGACCAAGAGAGGGAACAAGATTCAAAATTATATATAAACATCCCATTGGAAGACCAAAAATAATGCAATGTTATGATTGCAAAATTTCTCTCTAGCAATCCTACATTCCATTGTTGACAAGAAGAAGTAGAGCATTGTTATGTTCTCCAAATGGTTTCTTAACAATCTAGAATTCTAGAGGGAAGAGGATTTCACCATTGGGAGAGTCTTCATACTTCTTTGAGAGAGAGGAGAAGCTTGCAAAGAGATTGAGGAAAGGAACCTCCTTGTTGGGGATTTTTTAGCACCATAGCTCAAACAATTCCCTCCAGGTGTTTTAGTATTCATCAATTGTATCTCTGCTACATTCATTAGTCAATAAAGGGATCCTTTTTCCATTACTTTGTTGACATTTTTGCTTCATCAAGCATTGTCTATGTGTTTGTTTCTTAGTTTTTAGTTGTATTCTATGTATTCATTGCATACCATTTACAGTGATTTATTTACTCGTGATTTTCCACTAACAACAACCAACTATATGTGTTTTATTTGCAAGGAACAACAATGTGCTAAGAAGGTGTCTTTTGGTACCCCATAGAAACAAATAAACCAACACAAATTTGGAAAATCCACTAGTTTCTTTTCCTTAGTCTAACGGTTGTTTTTTCAAGACCTCCTCTTTGCATTATCGCTGCTTGGTCCATTCATAATCTCTCTGAATTTTTTGTAGGACCTTCTAGACTTGTTTTCAGCTAAGAAGTTTGAATTTTCATTATTTTTCATCATTCGAGCGGATTTTGTTCAGACAGACGTGCACACGCGTCTCTTAATAGGAAAATTCATGTGGTTTACAAAGAATACAAAAAACCATTGTAATTTCCTTTCCTAGGTGATTGGCAACCTTTAGTGAATTGCCTTCACCTCTGCACTTTTTTTCCAGTCAGTTCAGATTGTCTAGTTGCTTTCCTAATCACTATTAGTAGAGTAATTACATTATCTCTTCTTTTTATTTTAATTTCTCACATAGCTTAACTAGGGGGAAAGTAAGTCGCCACATTCCACATATCTTTTTCAATTTATTTTTATATTTTTAGCAACTTACATAGCTTAATAAGTAAAGGAATAAGTTGCCCATTATCCACAAATCTTGTTACTAAGCAAAGAATCATTATTTCATTATTTTTTAGGACTAGGACCAAGTGTTACTATAGAAAGTAAGTAATTTTTTCTTCCCTTGAATCATTTAGACGAACCTGGGCTTGCATATGAAATCTTTCTTAAAGAACTTGAGTTTTCCATCTCCCTTTAGGCAAACATAGTGTAATAGGAAAAGAGTAAGTGGCCCATTATCCACACATTATTTCTTTTTCATGCAAGGAACAATTCAAAATCACTATAATTAGAGGGTATTGTAAAGGATCACCAAATATCCACATCTTATCACAATTTTTATGTTCACTTTGCCAGTTACACACACATTACACATTACACATTAAGCTTCTATAAGTTTGGTACAAAAGGGCATCTAGTTTCCGAAGTTTTTTTACTTAGTGTATTTTTTCTTAGATTCTCAAACCATGAGCGAAGCAAGATAAAAGAAACCATAACTTGAACCAACTAAATTTCCCCATAAGGGCCACAAAATAATTTATAGTTCAGGTTAGGACCATTAGGGGTAGGCATCCCATAAGCCATCATGGTCATGTTACATCTTTTAAACATAGAATTTGACTTGTATGGTTTTTAAAAACCTTCATCATCCCATGGAAAAGACTACCTGGACATGTCAAAAACCTGATTTAGAGGGGGTTCGTCCTAGGTATAGTGTGTGTGGTACTATTTGGGGCTATCATACCCATCTAGTGCTCGATACTGGTAACTAACTACCAAGAAGATCAAGACATTACTACTCCCGTGGGACGAAGGTATCTTAATGGCAAAAATTAGGGCATCCTTTCCCTATAGGTGGAGATGTGGGCAATACTAAGGCCTCATATGTTACCTTGGTTGATTCTTCGATTGTTGGAAAGCATCACCTATCCTCTCAAGGCATTGCCCTAGTACCCATAGGAATATATCTTCGCAAGGCCCAATTACTTTCAGAGAGGTAAGGAGGAATAAGCCTTCATAGTATCTTTTATCATATGAAAAAACAAACAAAAACCATTTTTTTGTTTAATTGGTCACATAGCATAAGTTAAAGGGAAAGTAATCATTTTATTTTTTGCTTTGTTTTATAAATGTGATTTAGTTTCTTTGATACTTATCTCCTTCCATCATCAAACAAAGTGAGACACACTCTAAATTACACCATAGGGGACCCTACAACTCCCTGTCACTTTAGACGTTTTCAAAACCTCCCCCAATTATCGAGAGGTGTGCCAGGTCTCTCGTCATTTAAGCATAAAAGATGCCACATAAACACCCTTATAGGATCATCCTTTATTAATGCAACTTTGATTATGACCCCTCCTCGTCAAAAGACTCCTTTCACCATCCCTCAAGGGACTCCACATGCTACCCCTCAAGGGACCCCTCACACTACCCCTCGGGGAAGCCCACCATTAGAGCTCATATAGATGCAAAGATATCAGAAAAGCTCAAATATTATAGCTCATATACACGCAATATGGATACCTCTACCATGTCCTTCTAGATTCACCCTACCTGCAAACTTTTAAACCTGAGATACTAGGAACATCTAGTGCTACAAATAGGTTGATTAGGACCATAGCGCGAAATCAGCTAGGAAACACCTTCCAGTACTCTCGAAATTCATACAATGGCCAACCATTTCATGCCACACTTGTAGCACCTCCACTGCTAATCATAGGATATCATCCTATTCAACCTACCCCTCTGCAGAACTCTACTATTCAGGTTTTCCCATACCCTCCCATGCAAGGTAGCCAATATCCTCCTGCACATGGAAATGCATATCCCCCTAGGACCATGGAAGCCATTCCCACTTCCCAAAGAACATATGCTAACCAGGGGCAGAGGAATCAATATTTCCCTTTTTCAACACCTCAACAGAATAACCCACCAACACAAACTAATATAAGCAGCTAAACATGGTTAATCAACCCAATGCTACTAACAAAAGAAAGGAAATAACAAGCCAAAGGTATATCCTGGATGGGGGGGAATCAAAAACAACCCCCACGAGCACTAGCTAGGAGAAAGCCCAACTGATACCCAAACCAGAGACAGACCGATAATAACCTACAAAGGTAGAAAAAGAACCCCATCCTATCGACTAATCATTCTTGTGCCATTTGTTGGGAATATGTTCATTACACCCATCATTGCCCTAAAATCCCTGAGTTGAATAGCATGAAATATACTGGGGGAAAGGGGAACAAAACCAACAAATTTGTAGTAATAAAAAATCCTTTCCCCCATCAAGGAGTGGTAAATACTTGGCTAGAACCCTCGCAACAACACTATTAGAATCCTCCTGGAGGAAGTTCACATAATACCTCAAGTCACAACATTTATATGGGAGGGGGAGACATTCTCCTGCAAATGCAAAACTGAGATTACAAAACTCCATTGGAAACCAACCCTTCCTCCTTAACCACTAAAACACCTAAAACACCTTTGAAAATCCCTAGACACCCCATAGAACACATCCCAAATATGGTCAAAGGGCCTTTATGGTGAAGAAGACATAACTCAAAGGCTTCTCACAGCTACAACATAGTCGATGACTTAGCTCAATCTCCTTCAGCCATGTGATATGTTTTCGTATGATTAGTTTTGTTGTGCTAATAACAATTACATATTTATAAATATGTGCTTACTTATTGCTCCTTTTGTTGAGGTTTCATTAGCTGGTTGTACATATAATCAAGTAAATTTCCTTAAGTTTTAAAATGAAATTCATGAGAAAATAGCTTAAAAAAAACACTGAACAACTAACATGTACAGTGCAACAAACCATCAAAGAGACACATTAACGCAGTGTTTTTATGAAGGAGTTCACCCCTCTTGGGCTACATCTCCTTGATCTAACTTCCATGACTTGGGCCTTTGTATTAGCTCAATGTGGAAAAAATGATGTTTACAAAGCTCTATGGTTGCTGATACCAGCACCAATGTGTTTAGGATGTCCAAATTAGCCAAGAACACATCTTTCTAAGCTCAATTTGGTTGAAAATTGCTCAAGATATGCTTCATTCAATGTTTCCCTAGGAAACCCTACTAAAACTGGAGAAGACTCCAATTAGCACCACCAAAATTTGCAATTCCGTCGAAATTGGCGTGCCTCCAAAAGTGCTGCCAACTTAAAAATGGATTAATTAAATTAAAACTAGATTAGTGCTAAGCACTAATCGTGACCTTCGGTGGCAATGTCAGACTGTTCACATGGAACAGTTAGTAGCATTAACGTTATGGTTAGGTCTGTCGAAACCATCAGAGTTATGACCTTGTTTAGATGCAATCGTCGCGGAGTGGTGGCCGAAATCGTCAGGTTAACTAACCATCAGGGTTTTTGTTATATCACATTCACATATAAATTGTTTGGTGCTTGGTGGTTAACCATCAGACTAAGCTGAAACCTCTTACAGTTTGTGGAGTTGTGTTCACATGGGGGGAGGATTGGCCTGCAGGTTGGCCCTCCCCTAACCGCCAGCCTTCAAATCAATACAATTCAAATATATGTTGCAAATACAACAATTAAGTAACACGGTGTAGAGCGGATGGTTAAGGCTTGAGTTTGGTATGCGATAGGTCGTGGGTTTTACCCTAACCACCGCAAATAAATTTTTCTCCAATGTAAACACCAATCCAACCCTTGGAAGGTGCCACATGGTAGCCTCTGGGCTTTCCACGTGGCATGCTTCCATTGGTCCAGAGATGCACCAATAAAAACATGCCAAATCACCACTATACAACCCAGCCATATGGTGACACTTGTCTGATCCTGATTCGTAATTTACCATTCATTGACCATGCCTGGTCACCTGCCATGTCAGCAGTACGGACTACTGATTGTGTAGTGACTAGCATTCTTTATTAAATTTTGCCTATTTAGCAAAGCGATCAAAACACAATAAATTCCTCATACAAACTCTGTTTTTGACGAAACGAGTTGTGTTAGGATCGTTTTTCTGAGACAGGTGCGGTCATTTAAGTTTTGATCCAATTTGAGAACCTTTATTTTTGAGCTAAATATTGTGCATCTAATCATTCCTCCCCACTATAAGCCTTTTGGAACCCAAAATATACTATCAATTGTTCAACAGGTGAGGGTATAGTTCCCTCACCTTCTCGATTTGCAACCATTTGACTTGAGAAGGCTTTTTTCCCTTGAGTCCCACTCTAAGGGATTCAACATCCCCTCTCTTTGAAATTTTGATTCTTTTGTCAAGAATGAGATCCTGTTGAAGCTCATCTAGATATTCTGGCAAGAAATCATCTATTGATGGCAACTAAACATGCTCTCCTTGATCATCAACCAAAGGAGGCTCAAACAATCTCAAATTCTCAACATTAACAACAAAGTGTATTTGCATATAAGGAGGCAATTCAAGCTTAAATGCATTGTTACCAATATTTTCCACAATTTTAAAAGGACCATAACGGATTGGTTTAAGCTTTTTACCTTCCCCTTGAAGTCTCCCTTTGCTAATATATAACCAAACTTCGTCGCCAACATGAAATTAATGATCGACGCGGTGTTTGTCATGCCTCTCCTTGTAGCTTCTTTGACTTTTCTCAATATGTTCTTGCACTGTATGATGTATCAATTGAATTTTCTTTATGAACTTCCTTTCCTTATTGATGTCAATGTGACATTTTATGGCAATATCTTTCTCAAAGATGAAGTCCAATGGTGATCTTGGAAAGTGCCCATAACATGCCTCAAATGGTGATGTGTTTGTGGAAGAATGCTTTGCCCTATTGTATGCATGATGTATGTAATGCAATTGTTCATCCCACAACTTGGGATGTTTGTTGTAATATCCTCTAAGAAGATGAATAATTGTTCTATTGACCACCCCAGTTTGTCCATCTATTTTTGGATGAAAGGTTTTTCTCTTGTTCAACTTTGTGTCCATCATGTCCCATAAATTTGACCAAAAATTCTCAACAAATCGAGAATCTCGATCAATTACAATAGAATTAGTATGACCAAAATGAACCCAAATGTTTTGGAAGAAAAGGTGAGTTGTTTGTTCTGCTGTAATTTTCTTTTTACATGGTATTATCATGCACATCTTGTTGAACCTGTCTACAACTACATACAAGTAATCATGACCTTTCCATGACAATGGAAGAGCTACAAAATCCATTGAGACACTCTCCCATGGACATGAAGGTTCCAGAAGTGGAGTATATAAACCAAGTTTCCTATTGCTAGGCTTACTTGTAGCACATAAATAACATCCTCTTATGAAACGAGAAACATTATCCAACATGTGTGGCCAATAACAATACCTTTGAAGATTCACTATTGTCTTGCCTATACCAAAGTGTCCAGAAATCAATGAAGTGTGTGCCTCCCTTATGATATTGTTTCTTTCCCCCTGTGGAATACACAACTTGCCCAAGTGATACAACAAATTGTTATGTACATGATAATCCAACTCTTCAATTTGATTTCCTTGACTCAAGCTTGCATATACTTCTTGAAAGTCACTATCATTTGCATATTGTTCTATGTAAATTTCATGCAAAACAGAATTATGCTTGATTATAACAGATGAATTTACAATAGGCCTTGAAAGCATATTAGCTACCTTATTGTAGATTCCCTTTGTATTCCTGATAACCAAATGAAATTTTTGTATAAAACCCATCCATCTGAAATGTCGAGACTACTACAACTTTGACTGTAAATACTGCAATGGTTGACGGTCAGTATGGATGATGGTCACCTTTCCCATCAAATAGTGCTTCCATTTCTTAACACTTTGTACCAATGCATAAATTTCTTTGTCATATGTGGGATAGTTAGTTACAGCTCCATTAAATATTTCATAATGAAATGAAATGAGCTTACCATGCTGCAATAGAATTGTTCCCATGGCGTAATCGCTTGCATTCATTTGCATCTCAAATGGTTTTCTAAGATCCAGAAGTGCCAATACCGGTGTTGAACTTATATTTTTCTTCAAAGAATCAAGTGGTTTTTGTTGTACATATCCCCAATGGAATACTTTCTTGACACTTTTCAATGCATGTAATGGAGATGCAATGGAAGAAAAGTTAGCAATAAGCTTTCTCCAATATTGTGTTGCCCCTAAAAAGGTTCTTACCTTTGTAACTGTATTGAGCTTCGGCCAATTCAGAATGACCTCAACCTTGGAGGGGTCTATCTTCAGTTCACCTCCTCCAACAATGTGTCCCAAATACACCAAAGAAGACTTGCCAAATTCACACTTCGACATATTTAAAAACAATTGTTATTTTCTCAAGACATCAAGTACTTTGTTTACATGCATGACATGTTCATCTCTTGACTTGCTGAATATGAGGATATCATCTAAGTAGACAATGACAAAATCATCTAGAAATGGTCTCAATACATCATTCATTACCCCCTTGAAAGTAGTTGGAGCATTTGTAAGACCAAAAGGCATAATAAGCCACTCAAACAATCCTTGTTTAGTTTTAAATGAAGTTTTCCAAATTTCTTCTTCAGCTATCCTAACTTGATGATAACCACTTTATAAGTCTAACTTAGTGAAATACTTTGCATACCTCAACTGATCAAGAAAATAATCAATTCTTGGGAGTGGATAATGATTCTTTACTGTGATTTTGTTCAGTGCATGAAAATCCACACACATGCACCGAGTTCCCTCTTTCTTTGGCACCAAGACAATGGGTGAACCACATGGTGAAGTAGATGGGAGTATGATACCTTTTCTCAACAATTCTTGAATTTTCTTTTTGATTTCCAAACTCTCCATAATAGACATGTGATACATGCCAATGTTCAGAAGTGGAACATCCTATTGCAACTAAATCTCATGCTGAATTCCCCTATTGGGAGGTAACCCCTTTGGTTCCTAAACCATCTCGCCATGCTTGCTTACCACATCAAACAAATAATATTTCAATTTATCATCACAACCTTAAAAATATTCATAATCAATATCATTCTTTTTCTTGACCATGAAAAGCACAAAATTTTTACTTGCATTTACTAGTCTCTTCATCTACCCTGCATTAACCAAAGAAATGTTTAGCTTTTTGTGATGGGCTCTCACTAAGTACTCCACCCCATTATTGAGAAATATGTATTTGTTTTCATGGTGATAAAATACTACTTTTCTATCATACAAATAAGGACTACCCAAAATTATTTCTGATATGTCAATTGGAACTACATCTAACTCAACTTCACCAATGAACTTTTTAGTAATGGCAAACTTGAATAAACACTTCCTTGTAACCTGTAACTTTGCATTGTTAACTATCCAACCCAATGGATATGGCTTATGATGAGGTATATTTTTAAGGTTTATTTTTTTAACTAAGTCTTCTGAAATCAAGTTTGATTGTGACCCACTATCAAATAATGCATCAATCTTTGTAAGATTTGAAATCACTCTAACATGCAACAACTCTATTCTTGATGCTTCATTTGGAGTGTTAGTTTGACTATGTGATGAACTAGTGCTTGCAACAGTTTCTTTTCCTTTTGTAACCATGGCTGAAATCTTGGTCTCATCACCAGAGTATGAACCAAGGTCATGTTGTGTGGTAGCAGTTGTCTTTTATTTTCCCTTATTGTTTTTTTTTCTTAGGACTTAATTTGGGATGCAATTTCCAGCATTGGGCTTCATCATACCCCTCTTTGGAATAGTGTTTGCGTGTGATTTTCTGCCCTTCTTTCTTCACACTTGAATTCTTCTTTCCCTTCCCTTTTCAACCCGTTTCTTTCTCCTTACCCTTGAATGGATTTCTCTTACTACCCTCTTCCTGAATGTTTTTTCCTCTAGATTCAAGGTGCATGGCTTGCACACATACCTCATCTAAAGTGTTTAGATTAAACATAAGGATAGTATGTTTCAAATAGGAATGTAAACCCCCAATATATTTCAGCAATGTGTCTTGGGAATTCAAATTCACTCCTAACAACAAAGCCCTTTTCCTAAACTCCTATGTATAATCTTGGATTGTTTGGCCTTTAAGCTGCCTAAAAATTTTCCAACTCAAAATGGCATTTTGCATATAGGCTAAAGGGTAAAACTTTATTTTAATTGCATAAACAAATTCAACCCAAGTGATGGATATTGTACCATGGATGTTGGTCAGATAAATCGATCTTGCGGACAAAGTCGATCTCCCTAATATCAACAGATATCTAGCAACAAGCAAGACAAGAAAATATACCTTTCTCTAAACATATTGTGATTCATTAATAAAAACTAAAGAGGTGTTTAGACCCTACCTTATGTCCAATGCTAGCTTGTGGCAGCCATGCTTCAGCCATCCAAAAGGGTTTCCTTTAGAGAACCTACAATCACAAACAACCACACATCAAATAACTCCTGCATAGCTAATATAATAAATCATGTTCATCATGGTGATCAAGGAATCCATGAAATAAACCATAAAACACAGCTTATTGAGAAAAATAAACTTGATTATATTAACTTTGAAATAGAATAACCTTACAACCTTTGGTGCCTTGATGTTGTACAAGCTCTTCCCAGGGTCCAAACAGGAATCTCCTCTACTTTGACAAGCCTCACTCTCTTCCAAATGAGATCAAAAAGGTATGTAAGCTCTCCTCTCAAAAGCTCAATTACGAAGACTAAGTTCCAGCAGCATTTCACCTCAAAAATATTTAGCTTTCAACCCCCTCAATAACTAGCCCAATGCTTCATTTTATAGTGCAAGGGAAGGAGGTTACAGGTCCACCATTGAAGGGATAGAGTCCTCCTTCAAAGGGATAAGCTCCTCACATCAAGAGGTTAGCTCCTTAAGGTATGGGATGCATGAACCTTAAAGGAGCGAACTTGCCACCTCAAGATTCCCTCTAGAAGCTTCCAAAAATGACTCAAAGTGAGTTTTTAAGAATGTACTTGAGCCTTTTTTACTTTTACAGGGGTCCGCACCCATAACACATAGACAGAGCGGTCAAGTGCACAGGGGACATGACCATTAGGTGAGGGACCACAGGTAATACTAAGAGAAAGTGCGAAACCAGAGTTTTTGAGATTTTTAAGGACTTTCTCTTATTTTCAGGGCTTGATATGAAGAACTGAGGTTTAAAACTTGCAAAGGAGGAAAATATGAGTGGTGATAGACTCACACTAATTGCAGAATGTCAAGGTGACAATTTTTGTGCAACAGATTTCCCCCTAAAGTGCGAAGTCTGTAATAGATGAGGATAGCATTTGTCATCTAAGAAGAGTGAAGTACTTTATTATTTCAAGGATCATCTTGTGGAGACCCCGGTAGGAACCTGTAAAAACATTCAATGCAAAATATATATATGTGAACATATCATCACTGAGGTAGGCATTCCCATACTCAGATCAAAACTGACTAGAAAACTAACTAAACTGCTCTGATACAGAATGATTTTATAATACATCACGAGTATAGACATATGTAGACACAGTATGGGTGCAGCCATCTGTTTATGAATAGTCCACTATATAATGAATAACAAAATTCCTCACAGCATGGATGGTGGAAACCAGATCCAGGGTCTTGATTTCTGCTTCCCGAACTAGTACGATTCTATCCATTTGAATGAATGTGTCGAAGTCAAACATGGTATAAACCACTTGATTACCAGTCAATGATGTGAACTATTAATTAACAAGTGTGAGAGAAACCACCAGTAATGTCAATGGCTCTCAAAGTACTAAGTACAATCCATGAAATGTGAATAAATGAGTTGATGTCAAACACGTCATAGAATCCTTTGATCAAAGGTCAATGATGCAACCTGTCGTCGAAGGCGAGAAACCTGCCATTAGGGCATGCAGATTCCAAGGTACTGACGATTTCTAGATCATCTTTCGAGATAATGAGTTGGATTCGATAGAAAGTGATTCGTCGTAGGCAAGCCCACAACACGAAATCATAGATCAATTTTTGAAGAAATATATTTGGCAAGGACTAACTCAGGGATGGTCAAAATGGATGACAGATATTTTGCAAATGAATGGTTTATTTGAACTGATCTCTTGAACACATAACGACATTGCAGATGGTTTGGTGACAATTGACCCAAAGCTAATACCCAGAAACTAGCTGAAGACTTTCAATATGGTTTGATTAACTGTTAGGTAAAGGATTTCCCAACCTAAGTGAAAAAAGAGTGTCGTGTTCAAGAGTGGTTAACTACTTTTATGAAACACAAAGTATAACAAACAGGTTCATTTTTCTCTCTTTCCCCCACCATTTCTGGCAAGTACCTCTTTATTTTTGACAAGCTTTAGGAGGATAACATTTGCTTGATTATAAGCTCATCCTTCAGATGAGTCCAACTTAGTTTAAAATTCGAACCCTAAGAAGGAGTGGTTCGTTCTCGTTTAAAATTGAACAAGTCCTTTACTATTGAATTTTAACGAGTCCAGTATAGGAAAAAGTTGATGTTTTTCAATTTTAGGAAGTCAGAAGAAAAACTTAAGAAAACTCCATGGGTGTCCTTTTTTGTAAATTTGTGTCCTCTAAACCTGAAAAAGTATAAAATAATACTTGAGAGAACAACTTGACCATTATGATCAGGGAGTACTTTTCATAATTAATGGCCTTGATTTGAAAAAGTAAAAAAGCGATCAAAGACACGTTGTTTTATAACCAATATCGAACTTGAAACGACAAAACTCCAGTGATATTTTCATGTTTATAAGGTCAAAAAAGAGCTATAAGTGGACCACCCTTTAAATTCCATTTTAACAAGTTTAAAAAAAGGAAAAACTCGGTAATCTCTTCATCTTTTATGAGTCATAAAAGAGCTTAAAGAGGACTCCAATGTTTTGCTTTTTCGTAAATTTTGGAAGAGTCTGAAAAAGTGAAAATGTATGCTCTTTGTTGAAAATGATCAATTCTCCCTCAAAATCCAATATTTTGCATAAAATCTCAAAACATTACTCATACCTATTTAAAAAAAAAAAATGCATCAAAAGCTACCTTTTTAAAGTGAAAAATAAGAAAATTAAAAAATCATTTATTCAAAAATGCTTATAAAATGGGGTTTTGTAAATTCATTTTTATCGTTTGACTTCAAAGTGAGAACAGTTTTTGGGTAAGAAACTTCCTGTGAAGATTGTGGAAAATTCGACCGCTGGAATCGAAAACCGTTAGCTCCAGGTAATCCACATCATCCCTATCTTGCATTTCAACGATTTAATTTTCATTTTAGGGCTTTAAATTTGATTGTTTAAGGAAAATTTTGTTTAAAAAATTGCTCGCGGGAGTCCGTGTGTGCAACATGCGGCCCCTGCGAACCCCGAATTTTTTGCACAAAGGAAAAAGTTGGGGTCCTACACCTGTTCCTAAGGATGAGTGCAGACCTACGCACTGTCCCTAACTAGTAGGTGCAGACCCCGTAAAATAAGTTTTAAAATTTCAAATTTTTCCATTTTCGCCCAAACATTTTGAACTAAATTGTTCTAATCTGCCTTTTTTGTAATGTAGGATATATAAAATTCTCATTTGGCGGGAACGCGAGCATGAAGATGTGGATCTTTCCACATTAATTCATCCATCTACAATATGGGCATTAAAAGCATGCAGACTATTTAAATTCTGGGCCATACCCAGCATGAGGGCTCAAGTAGACTTCCTGCAATACTTCCTATAATGGCTGCTAGACAGGCGGAGTACACAAGACCAGTGTTTCATGATTGGTGGTCACTAGCTCGAAATTGAGTTAGAGGACATTTATTTCTTGACTGGTTTGCCTAAGAGAGGTGAACGATTATCTCTATTCGGGACTAGGCTAGGTGGCCAGTCTGTCGCTAGATTCCGACTAGAGTTGTGTAATGACCAAACAGAGGACAAACATATAGATATCAAAACTATCTCCCATCCTGCACTTAAAGTGATTGTATTTACTGTCACTAGAATATGCGGGAGTGTATCATTGCATGTAGCTATCGGATCCCAAATGCGAATGGCAGTAGACTGTTACTGAGGCACCATCTTCAACTGATGTGAGGCTGTGTTGGTGAATGTAAAAGGCCAACTAACTAGAGGAAAGAATAGACAACTAAAAAACTTTGGATATGGTTTCTTGGTTGTGATATTTGGTCTAGAGAGGGTCCCTATGTTGGTCCGACAGTAGCTTTCCATTGAGGCTAGACCTCCCCAAGAGCCTAGGATTATGCATTGGGTTGCAGTGATGTACCGTCATCCTGAGGAGGGTTCGGAGGTTGTCCGATTTCCACCTAAGTATTTTCGTTAGTTGAGGAACCAACTTTTCATGATTCGGGATTTTCCATATGTTGGGATGGATTATCATGGTGACCCAGACATGGCTCTTCCACCAGGAGAGCAATGGGATGATTCAGGTAAAAATCATTTTCAACACTTTCTAAATTTTAAACTTTTTTGTTTTTTTAAATCGTCCAAAACTGACAGTAAAAAGTTTTAAATGTAGATGTGGGTCCATGGCGACCATCTGCTCTCCAGCCCTATGAGAGGAGATACACAGTTGCAGTAGTATTGGCCCCACAGGATCAATCTACAGAGACCCTGACCGAATTGGAGAATCATCTAGAGCGTTTGACAGCAGATATTCCAGAGACTAGTATAGATGATATTTCACTTAGGTTACAACGTTATGTGATTGGTGTCCCAGAACCTTTTAGGAGGTTCTTTTGTAGGGTGGCCCAAGCAGTGGTTTCGTATTGTGATCATTATCAAGGATAGGATGATTGTCTTTGTAGACTCATACGACATCTTATTTCTTTTTGTACTATCATTTTTTGTTGATCATAAGGTGTTTTTCAACCTATGATTAAAGACGATGTATATTTGACACACTTCTATGCTATGATATATCACTATTACTGGCTATCCTGTATAACATGTTATGGAATGTTTTTAGATTTACTATCTTGGTTATTTCAAATTTCTATTTAACATTCGAGAAGCAACTGCATCCGTTAATGTATTTAAATATCTTGAAATATGTTGATATTCAATGTAGTCAAATTCACGTTCCAAGAGACAAACTCTCAAAAATAAATTTAATAACACTGGATTTCTAATAGCATAAACCATGTTAAGTTGTAATACAATGAGTTGAGAACCTAACCTAACAATCAAACTCCGAATCCCAAATGAGATAGATTCAGATAATAACTCAATCAGTGCACTATACTCTATAATGTTATTTGTTGTTTGACCGAGGCTTACCCCATGCATAAATACTAACTCGTCAGAGGGTGAATAGATAACCCAAGCTACAGGAGAAATGTTCTGTGTACTACGACAAGCACCATTAGCAAAACCAATGTATGTTTGAAGAGATGTCAATATCTGCAATATCAAGAGTAAAATCAAGATAAGCAGGAATAATGATAAAAGCACTCTCTAAACTAGGCACACTTTCTAATCTAAAACACACCAACTAGAAAGAAACTATTCTAATAAAAATCTCCACACCAAAATTTAAGCATAATATCTTTTCAGGTAAAGCCCATTTCTAGGTTGACCCAAAGAGACACCGTCAAAATCTACCAATTCATAGACCCCTTTTGCCAGCTTTCACTTAACAACATAAGGACCATGCCACATAGGTACAAATTTTCGAGCCCCTAGCTTATCGTTTGCTTGATCGTATAGTAAAACTAGGTCTCCTTCTGAAAAATTACGAGGTGTAACCTTTCAGTCGTACTGAGCTTTTATTCGTTTTCCATGAGTCTCGATTGCTAATGCAGCATCACGTCGATTCTCATCTAGCTGCGCTAAGTACAATAAACGTTTCTCCTCCTCGAAAGTGGCTGGGAGTAATTCTATGGCTATTTGCAATGACGGAATTTTTCATTCAATGGGTAACACTGCTTCCAACCTGCAAACTAAATGAAAATGAGTGAAAACAGTTGATGTTTTTACTGAGGTTTGATATGTCCAAAGTGCTAAAAATAACATGTTATGCTAATTCGACCTATGAATACCAATGATTCATTGGATCATAGTGACTAGAACTTTATTGATTGCTTCAACTAGACCATTAGCCTGTGGGTAATATGGAGTAGAACTATTGTGACGCAGGCCAAGTTGATCTGTTAGTTCAGTCATCATGATGTTTTGAAAATGACTTCCATGATCAGTAATAATAGCTTGAGGAACACCGAATCTAGCAATTATATGATTGAAAATGAAAATTGCAGCAGTTTTTCCATCTACCAAAAATTTAGGCATGGCCTCGGCCCACTTAGTCAAATAATCTACCACAAGGATGATATTGGCATGCCCCCTAACCGAGTGAGGGTTACATGTAATAAAGTCGATACCCCACTCTGCGAAAGGGCCAACATCAATTATAGGGTGGCGGGGATTAGGTGGAGCACGCATCTTACGATAAAAATTTGACAATTGTGGCATTTCTGGACTGCAAAGATACAATCTTTAAATAAGGATGGCCATAAATAACCAACACGCAATATCTTTTGGGCTGTGGCATACCCAGACATATGACTGCCACATGCTCTAGAGTGATAGTCATTCAAAACCTTTTCAGCTTCTTCATGATTTAGATAATGTGAGAAAACAAAATCCGCCCCACGACGATAGTGTATCTCGAATAATATTATATTGTTGGGATTTGAAATGTATTTTCCTTCACTGATATCGTGAGATTTCAGGCCGAAAAGATTGGAATTGGAGATAAACAATTATATCTCCATACCATGGATCAAGAGTAATGATAAGAAACAAGGATTCATTCGCAATGTGTTCTTCCACCACAGTTTTAGTATGAGTATGCGGGAAATCACACATCAATTCTGAAGAAACCAAAGATTTATCTGCCTTGGATTTTTCAAATTCCAAGTCAAATTCATGCAGGATAAATATCCATTTGGAATACTTGCCCCCTAGCAATTGTTTGGTCAAAATATACGTGATAGGGTTACAGTTAGAAATTATCGTGGTTTTGCGTAATAAGATGTAGTGATGAAATCTTTGTACAACTTGAACAACTGGCAAGGCCAATTTCTCCACATGTGAATATCTAAGCTCAGTTGGATTCAAAGTTTTAATAAGATAGTAAATCACATGTTCATTGTTGAATTCATCTTCCTGAACTAAAACCATGCTATGGTGGAATGAGAAGCGACGAGGTAGAAAAAGTAATCTTGGTTGTAGTTGGGAGGATATAATAACGATGCATGGGTTAACATGTGTTTAAGTGCATCAAAAACTTTGTCAGCTATCTCATCCCAAAAGAACGGAGTATTCTGTTTTAACAACCTGGTAAAACCTTTCGTTATCTTAGCTTAGTTAGGAATGAAACGACGTAAAAAAATTTCTTTCCCTTGCAAACTTTGGAGTTGGCGAAGAGTCGAAGGAAGAGATAATTTGACAATAGCTTCAACCTTCAAGGGATTGACATGAATGCTGGCTTTTGACAAGACAAATCCCAGTAAATGACCTGTTTCTATACAGAAAACATATTTGTGTGGATTCAACCTAATTTGATAATGCCTACATCTCATAAAGGTTGCTCATAAATGAGTGAGATGATCGGCTCTACGTAATGAATGAGCAGGTAAATCATTGAGATAAGGCTACACAATGTGCTTGATGTCATGAAATGTGTAAGACATAGCCTTTTGAAAAGTTGCTCTGGCATTCTTCAGTCCGAAAGGTAATTTGCAATAAGAAAATGTCCCCCATGGACAAATGAAAGCCGTTTTAGGTTGATCAGCAGGGAGTATGTTGATTTGATTGTAACCAGAAAAACCTTCCATAAAGGAGAACATTTCACTGCCGGCACAATCATCAATAATTTGATCGATATAGGGGGTTGGATAATTGTCTTTAGGACAAGCTCGATTAATATGCCTATAATCGATACATATTCTTATCGTTCCTTGCTTTTTGTTAACAAGAACATTATTCGATATCCAATCCATTAAGGAAATTGGATAAATGAAACCTACTCGATGTAATTTCTCAACTTCAGCTTTAATAGCAGCAGCTTTTCTTGGATGTATCTGATGCAAACGTTGCAGGACAGGTTTAGCATCCAAGTAAGTTTTAATTTCATGGACAACAATTGATGGATCGATTCCTCGCATTTCTTCATATGACCAGGAAAACTCGTCATGAAATTCTTGAAATAGGGTTTTATAAGTTTGGATTTCATTGTCTATACAGGAAGCGCTTATATGAATGTTTTCAATAATTCCGGGTTTCACTGAAATGTCAATAACAACCGTTCGATAAATATTTCCCAAATTCAACTTAGAATCAGGATGTTGTAATGGATTCTATGTTTCTTTGACGTTGTCAATGGTAAAAATAGATGAGAAATCATTTTCAAAATGATCAAACTTAGGTAAAAACAAAGATCGATGATGAAGATCTTCCCATCGTAAATCATCAACAGACATAAGTTCACGAATCTGCTCATCAGTATAAACAGGGTCGGAAAATGTTGTTGAAGCTGAAGTTGATATTGAAAGTGATTCCCCATGGACCACATTCATTGGATGAGATTTGGTTGAACAAGAGTTGGAAAATGACTGTACAGCCTGATATGCAACTTCAAAGGGACTCAAAGGCACGATGTCATCAAATGAGTCCACCTAAGAATCAGAAGGTACGATCCAAGGATCATCAAAAGCAATAGTGTTCGATGAAATCATATGAATAGTTGCAAAATAAGGTGATACGTTAGGAGGAGGAAATGAAAAAGTTCCTAGTAAGCTAGAATCTTTAGTCAAACCTACCCCAACATGCTTCTAAGGGATATCTGTTTTATCGACATGTTGAATACTATCAGAAGAGGCTAGGTCGGATGAAAAATAAGTCAACTGGTCTATTGTAATTATCTTTCAATTATGAGGAAACTTGATAAGCCGAAAGACCAATGAAACAATAACAGTCATAGCGTAGGACCATTCTACCAAAATTTGATCCAGAATAAAAAATTTCACTAAACGTCGTCGACGTCACCATTCATGAGGATGTTGACTATTTTAATGAAGTTAATAATTCCGTGCCATTTTCATATCTGACAGGAAACTAAAAATGAGTTAAGAAAGAAGTGGCTAGCTGATTAAAATTATAAAAAGGGCCTCGCGATAACTCAATGTACCACTTGGCAGCAAGACCAATCAGAGTGCATTGAAAAAAAAGTAAGCAAATTGAATCATCAATAATGGAATTAGATGCAAACTAGAGGTGATAAGGCATCACATGATTTGACGGATCTTCTCCTGACTTACCTTCAAACTTCAGATATCACTGGGCAACTTATTTGGCATTGGCAACCAATATGGAATATAGTAAATTGAATCATTCATAAGGTGTGACAAATCAGGTAAATCCAAAGTTGCGATAAAAGGTAACTGACGGTTAGGGTGTCGAAAACCTTGGGTCAGAAGACCAACCCCCCTAGGAGGAGGATATCCAGGATAACCTGGAATTTGATTTGCATTAGGAATATTATATCCTCTCGGAAACCCAGGATTAACCAGGCCAAACAGGGGTTATTGAGGTTGCTGATAAGTATATCCAGGGTACGGTTGATATTGATAAACTAGGTTTTTCATAGCAGGACCGAATTGGTACTGTCCCTGGTATGGTTGATAAGTAAATTGTGGTTGACTTATGACAACCGTACTTGGACCAAGTTGTCCTACAGGCATCTGAACCGAATTCTGAACTATAGGTCTTGACTGTGGTAAAGAGGTCTGAGGAGTTGATGCAGGAATAGTAGAAACTGGAGCTGCCGATACTCCAGAAGTAGGTGGCGTAGATAGAACAGAAGCTACAGTAGTTGCAACAACAGTTTGAGGCAGAGTTCAAGGTGAACTAGGTCCGGGCTTATGAACTACACCAGGTGCAGAAGTTTGAACAGTAGGTTGGACAGGTTGCTGGCTTGGACCACAAACCAAAGGTTGTCCAGATTGAGATGAGAACTGCACATTGGGTTGCAAAATCTGTTGAGATGAATCCCACACCATGTTCATTCTAGGGTATGGACCCGTAAAAGGTTGAGCATATGAAGGACCATAACCGGTTTGAGAGTAGGGTTGATAATTAAATGGTACATTTCCAACTCATTGTACAAATGGTTGACCAGAAGGTAACTAACTACCTTGAGGTTGCCCCCCAAGTTGTAATTGAGTACCTTGATGTTTCCCCCCAAGCAGTAACTGACTACCTTGAGGTTGCCCTCCAAGCGGTAACTAACTACCTTGAGGTTTCCCTCTAGGCAGTAACTGACTACCTTGAGGTTGCGGATTTGGAATAGTACCAGACATCATAAGAATTTATTCTATGCTCAATGGTTGAGTTCCATTATTACCAGTTGATATCCCAAGTTCAATTGGTTGAGGAGATGCTCCTGAAAAAGTACCAGAGAGTGACTGATACCAAAAAGGAACAGAAGGATCGCCATATAAAAATGTTTCCGGTGTTTGGGAAAACATGGATGACCATTTCGACATATTCAAAGGAGGATAATAACCTCTGGGCATAGGATGAAAATGAATTTGAGGTGGTGAAAAAATAAGACCTAGGTTTTCTAAAAAGTTCATTAATGATACATACCAAGCATCAATCCTAAATGGATTGTAAAAAATTGATTCATGCTCCCTAAGTTCTAAAGTTGGTTGATTTTCAAGGAGAGTTGTATCTTTTTCCAAACTAACAAGTTCTTCAATAGAAATGAGTCCAGAAGGAAGATTTTGGGTAATGATACTTCCTACCCTAGGTGAACCAGGACCACTAGAAGTTGGAGAAGCATATCCTAAAGATGGAGTAGTAGTAGGTTCAATTTCCAGCTCAGAAATTTCAGGTTCTTCAATTAATTCACTAGTAGAATAAATGCTACCAGTAACTTCGGAAGATGAAATTGGTTCAAAAATATACTCTATTGCTTGAACTTGATAATTAGAATGAAAAATTAAAGATGATTCTCCAGCTTCTGGTGACCCAAATCTACTATCACTAGGTGATATAAGAGCTCGTAGCCCTTCAAGTTGGCTTGGTGTATATTCGGGAGGTTGCACCCAAAGTCTACGGGATTATCTCGGTAATTCAGCCACGATTAAATATTTAATTAGTTCACACGCAAAAAAAGAAAATATTAATAAGACCACCTAGAGTCTCTAAAGAACCAAACAATTGAATCACACACCTAAAAAAATCTAAGAGTTCAAACCACACACAAAAAGTAACTTTCCATACCAAAAACACTAGCTGGTGATGAAGTCCAACGTTGTAGAATTCAATACAGAAATGGAGGCTGGAATAGTTACCTCAACAACTTGCTTAATGAAATAGACGGCCACAATTTTCTTCACAAAACCGTCTTGAGTGATGAACCCCATAGAGAGTCCAAGTGAGTCTAGCCAATGTCTACTCTAGGTACAGTGAGACCCGTCCTTCACCGTCACCTTAGGAAAGAATCTTAAGATTATGGTCACTAAGGTTACCAACAGTAACAAATACAATTGGGGGAACAGTCTACGATCCGATATACACGGAAGGACAGAGTAACAAAGCTCAATCCCCTTAAAGGCTCCTCGACATGATCAATCTAAGGTTCACCAACAGGTGACCCCAAGCTCCTTGACAATGGTTAATTCGAGGTTTACCGTTTATAATACGTGTAAATCTTCTATCTTTCCCAACAAGACAGACTTGATTGTCTCAAAGGTTCGGACGTGATCTCGTGATTGACTCCTTTAAGAGGAGCTTCCCAGATTATATCAATTACAATTGGATTTATTTCCTACTGCAAGATATATCTACTCGTTTGTTTTAACTATCTTGGAGAGTTAATTACTCCATACTCCAAGATACTAGCCTAAGCTATATTGGTGATAAGAGCCCTAGAAATAAAAAGATTGCTAGATCAATTTTAATTAAGCATTATTGTTATGGGTTGTTTCTTAAGTCAATAGCTATGGATATGAAACTTTGATGGTGTGAAGACGAGACTCCAGAAACACTAAAAAATGCACCTAAAGAGATAAACAATTCGTTTTTCCTTCAATAAATTTCTAGCTAAAAGAAAGAGTTGAGAATATAACTTTGAAAAACAAAACTTTCCTTCAACGTGTAAATGAAAAGAAAATCTTTTTGTCTTTTTCAATAAACTCAAAATGAAACTACTAATTATGCTCACAAAAAATCCCTTTTCTTTTTCAACACTCAAAACTACAGAAAAAAATTCTTCCAAAAGAGATTCTACGATTTCTAGAAAACACTCAATACTATGAAAAACTAATCTTGAGATCTAAAAACTTCTAAAACCTAATCGAAATAAAAGCTTCAAATATTTTCGAGGATGTTTTACTTAGTTCTTCAGTAAACTAAGGATTAATTCGTTCAGAATAACAAATCAATCAAAAAACACCCAGCTATGTTTTCTTTTATAAAAATGAAATTCACAACTTATGACGAAGTTAGTTCAAAGATTTGCAAAGAGAAACGGAATCTATTTCTCACCAAGGGAAGATTTCACAAATGAGCCAGAGACATCAAGAAGACAAAAAGACACAAGGGTGATCTAAGGTTTCTTACGCTTATAATCTTTGAGTCACTACAGAGGCCGAGTGAAAACCAATCTGGGCATGCAAAACTTCTAGAAAATCATCTAAAACAAAAACACCAATGGAACTTACTCACAAGAGACTTTTGACAGGACACATGCAGATTTGGGAAGAGACTAAAAATTGTAAATAAAACCTAAACTTAACTGGATGAAAACATTTTAGGTTTTTCAAAAAATTTGACAGGGTCCACAGCCTTCCAGTATAACCAGATGCGGTACGACTCTGTGTATTAAAGGAACAGTGCAGAGATGTTCGCATTGTATTGTAAACAGAATGTGCGGTTCTCTTGAAAATTGCGAAAAAACAAAAAACAATACATATCCTAAAAACTACCCAATCCCACACACATTAAGAAAAAACCAGAAACAAGAACAAGTTTCTCAAGTCAAAGACAAAGGAAAATCAAAAAACCAAATTCAGTTCCCTAGTGGAGTTGCCAATTTGTTGGTCGGTTAAATCGAACTTGCGGATAAGGTCGATCTCCCTAGTTTCAACATATATCTAGCAACAAGAAGGACAAGAAAATCTACCTTTCTCTAAACATATTGCAATTCATTAATAAAAACTAAGGAGGTGTTTTAGAACCTACCTTAAGTCCAACGCTAGTTTGTGGCAGCCATGCTTCGACCATCTAAAAGAGTTTCCTTTTGAGAACCTGCAATAAAAAATAGGCACACATCAAATAACACCTACATAGCTAATATAATAAATCATGTTCATTATGGTGATCAAGGAGTCCATAAAATAAACCATAAAACATAGCTTATTGAGAAAAATAAACTTGATTGTATTAACTTTGAAATAGAAGAAATTTACAACCTTTGGTGCCTTGATGCTGTGCAAGCTCTTCCTAGGCTTCGAAACAAGAATATCCTGTACTTTGACAAGCCTCACACTCTTCCAAATGAAATCAAAGAGTTATGTAATCTTTCCTCACAAAATCACAATTAGGAAGACTAAGTTCTAACAGCATTTCACCTCAAAAATATTCAACTTTTTTAACCTCTCCAATAACTAGCCCAATGCTTCATTTTATAGTGCAAAGGAATGAGGTTACAGGTCCACCTATGAAGGGATAAATTCATTCCTCAAAGGGATAAGCTCCTCACATCAAGGGGTTAGCTCCTTAAGGTATGGGATGCATGAAACTTAAAGCAGCGAACTTGCCACATCAAGATTCCCTCTAGAAGCTTCTAGAAATGAATTACAGTGACTTTTTAAGAATGTACTTGTGGCTTTTTAACTTTTACAGGGGTCTGCACCCATAACATAGGGACAAAGTAGTCAATTGTGTAGGGGACATGACCATTAGGTGTGAGACCGCAGGTAATGCTAAGAGAAAGTGCGGAACCAAAGTTTTAGAGATTTTTAAGGACTTTCTCTTATTTTCAAGGCTTGATATGAAAAACTGAGGTTTAAGACTTGTAAAGGAGGAAAGTATGAGTGTGATAGACTCACATAGATTGCAGAATGTCAAGGTGACAATTTTTGTGCAACAGATTCCTCACATACAAAAAATTTTCAATTTAATAGCGAACCTATTCAAGTATTGATGAATTACAAATTACTTCCTAATCTAAAATCATTGAGTTTGGATTTTTGCAAATTGTGTATATGGAAAGCAATGTAGATAAAAATTTAAAGTTGGAAATCATAATAGTAAAATAATCTTGGATTATATAAATTTTGATTTTTGGGGACCATCTCCTATAATGTCTTATGGAGGTGCATCCTATTTCGTAACATTTATTGATGACTACTCCAAGGAAAGTTTAGGTTTATATGTTAGAAAGAAAGAAGGTGTCTTTGAAGAAAAGGATGAAGAATATATAAAGGAAATTGTATAATTTTAATAACCAAGCACTCTTAGGAGGTCTACAATGGAAAGAAAATCACCCAAGAGGTATGAAGATTATGATTCCTTCGTTGTGTTGAACTTGAGGATGGGGAACCTTGTTGTTATCAGGAAGCAATGAATGATGGAGTTAGTGAAAAATAGAAGAAAGATATGGATGAGGAAATGAATTCCTTAGCCAAGAACAAAACCAAGAGTATTATAAAACTTCCTAAAGGGACAAGTGTTGTCAGATGTAAATGAGTCTTCAAATTGAAGAGAAATGTTGATGGAAGTATTAAAGGATATAAGGCTAGGATGATAGCAAAAGGGTATTCTCATATAGAAGGTATTGACTTTCATGATTTTGTTTTTCTAGTTGTAAAACTTATTTCTATTTGTATGGTTTTAGCAGTAACTACATTACTTGACCATGAGTTAGAATAGTTAGCTGTTAAAATATCTTTTCTTCATGGAGATTTGGATGAGGAGATCTACATGGAATAACCATAAGGTTATGTACAAGGTCATAATAGGAGATTAGTTCACAAGCTCAGGAAATCATTGTATCGCTTGAGACAGTCTCCAAGGCAATGGCACAGTAAGTTTGATGGCTTCATAGTGAGCTAGAACTTCACAAGAATTGAATATGAACATTGTGTGTATTTGAAGATTTTTATTGGTATTTTCATTACCTTGGTTTTGTATGTTGGATATATTCTTATTCCAAACAAAATCATGGAAGATATTAACATGTTAAAATCTCAAATTTTTGGGACTTGTGATATAAAGGACCTTGGAGGTGCAAAACAAATCTTGGGAATGGAGATACACAAAGACAAGAAAATTGAAAAGTTATGGTTATCATAGAAGAAGTACATGGAGAAATAATTGCAAAGTTCGGTATGAATAATGTGAAACTTGTTAATGTTCCTTTGGATTCCCACCTTAATATTTCTTCAAGTTTGAGTCCTAAAACTAATGACGAATATAAGAGTATGTCTCATGTACCATATGAAAATGCTCTAGGAAACTTAATGTATGCAATGGTTTCTAGAAGACATGACATTTCACAAGAAGTTGGAGTTGTCAGTGGGTTCTTGTCAAACCCAAGAGAATAACATTGACACGCAGTGAAATGGTGTTTCAGTATTTGAGAGGAAAATGTGACCATTGTATCATCTTTAATGGTTCTGGAGATTCGGTTTCTAGATACATTAACATTTATTATACTGGTGGCTTGGACAAGAGAAGATCTACTACAAGATATGCCTTTACTCTTGCAGTTGGAGTGGTTAGTTGGATGACAAAGCTTAAAAAAAATTGCTTTGTCCACTATTGAAGCATATTATATAACATTTGTAGATGCCTACAAAGAGTTAATATAGTTGAAAGGTTTACTTGAGGAGTTTGGATGGAAATATGAGAAAATGAGTCTTATTCATTTGGATACTAATCTACCATATCATACGAATACTAAACATATTAACGTAAGATACCATTTTGTAGGACATGTAATCGATGGTGACATAGTAGCTCTCAAGAAGGTACACATAGAGGAGAATTATATAGACATTTACATGGAACCAATATTTTTAGAGAGGTTGTGGTGGTTTTAGGCCTCTAGGAAATATGATGAACAATGTCCAGACATGGGATTTTCACAAACTCGGGATTTACTGTGCATTGACCCTTTTAGAAACACCCACAGAGTGGATGAAGTCTCACCTGAAATGCTAATGGGTGACTATCAAAAATAGGTTTTTGTTGTCTAATGGGATTTTTAAGATCTGGAGGCACTAAACTCAAACCTACAATCTAAGACACAAACACGCACCAAATATACAACTGACTATCATCCTAGGACTACACACCATGCAGGTCCTCTAAAATCTTGTTTTGAATGGTTAGTGTGTTGCAAGCCACAAGGGATAATACGCTAAAGTCTGACCTAACTTATGCCTCTCAAATTTTGTATTGTTATCAACAACACAAGACACCATTCATTAAGAGGAAACTATAAATGATTAATTCATTACTATACCTTCAACTCACGTGGTTATTCAAGACATTCAAAATTCTTAAAACAATAATAGGACATTACACATGTATCAAGCCAACAAGCCATAACAAGACAAACACACACATGTATTCATAAATGTATTGGGGACCACCCAACGAAAAATTATATTAATTTATTACAAATAACCAAAGGCGTCATACAATACAACATGGATACTATGTTATTTGTCTGACCAGCCATCATTCCTTGCTTAGAGTATGAAAATCATAGAACCTTTACTAAATATGTATTCTCTTACAACATGGGCCAAAAAGAAACTATAGAATCATGCACTAACACTTAAGACTAATGGCATAAAGAGGTGGATATATTCATAACAATACTCTTGTCTTTGATAGCTATAGTTTGATCGCAGCCTGCCATCCCCTCATCTAATATTTTGACCAAACCCTAATCTATATTGAGATTCCTCCTTTGTCAACACTTTATGGATTCTTTAACCTTCTTATCCTACTCCTCCACTCCTCCAGTTGTCCTCTTAATTGGCTAGATGTTAGGATATTTTCAGACACTTTCTCTTAGTTGTCCCATGTCTCCTTAATAATCCACTAAAAATATCCCCTACCCTTTCATTCAACTTCCAATGACCTTCCTCTACCTATAAATATCTCTAACCCCCATTTCCACAACATCCCCCTTTGTCCTTGACGTCTACTTGGTCTTTGACTTCTGTTTGAAAATCTCAGCTACCTAATATTATTCACATGTTTCCCTGCTCTCTAGATGTTTCCATCCTCTTCCTGCATAATACCTCCATGCACTACACCTTTTCCTACTATGAAGTCTCGATCTACTTTGCATCACTTGCTTCTCTTTCTAGGATCCTCTATCCTTCTAGATAGTCAGCTACTTGAAACAAATTCAAAACAATTTCGGCCTCCAATATGCCCCCAACACAAATTCGTGGATTTTCTTGAGCCAATCAATCTTTCTGAGAGGAGAGTTTCTCATCTATGGCCTCCTGTAATATCTTCAAATATTTCTCCTATGCCTCAATATTGGCCCTATGTTCTTCTCCCCTCCTAATAATCTTGTGCACTATTCTAGTGGTTAGATCTTTAGTGACAACACAAGTGACCTTATTACTTATGTTTTGCACACTTTTGAAAAGCTCATTACATTCAATTATAACTTCCATAATCCAATATTGTAGCTCAATTCACTACTTCTTATCCTTGTGAAGTTTATCACTCTACTTCTTGATCTGTAACTTTTCAAGTACTATGCTCTGCTTATCGACAAAAATGATCATACCTATGCTCTTCTCAATATATTTCATTTGATCATGAACCTTCAAGATTTAATCAATGGCTTGTGCCACATGTGGAACTTCCAACAAATATTCCATAATCGATCACCCTTCTCAACCAGGTTCTGATACCATCTCTCATATTCAACCATTTTCTCCGTGGCCTGTTGAACCAGTTCCCTGCAGTTACATTCTTTTGAAAGTGTTTGTAGTTTTTGATGCGGATCTGAATATGTCAGTTGTGCATTTTGACCATGTATTACCTCACTAATTCTCACAACCACGTCCTTGGATCGAGAAAAATCATCAACAGAACCATCTATAATTTTTCTATAAACCTATGCCAAAGTGTTGTGTCATTATTATGCATCCTATGTTGTCATTTCCTCATCTTACTATAGCTATTCTCAAATTTTCTTTATTTCTTCTAATTTTCCCTTCATCACAATCAAATGATCATGGATTTCTCACATTGCATTTTCTTGTAGCTGAGTCGAATTATCCACATCCAACCATGACATTATTTGGCATTATGATACAAGTGTTGTCCTTGATGGCAACTCACTCAGAGACAGGTACAGGTGATGGCATCTTAATCAGAGGACAGATCTTAATACAGCAGGATAGAAAGAGAAAATACATACACGCAGGTTCGCTATATACCAAGTCGCGTGTACACGCAGGTTGGCTTCAGTAAAAGCGCGTGTATGTGGAAAACTTATCCCTGGTCCATGGCGGTTATTCCTTGGAAGTTGTGCCTATGGTTTCGGACCATGGTGTCTCGACGGACGTGTTGATCCCTAGTTTTGAGTTGATGGTATTGGTTTGTTATGGTTTTGGACCATGGTATTGAGCAAGGCCTAAGGCTATATAAGGAGAAGATCATTAGGCAAAGAGTGATGCAATGGGTGTCTAATGAAGTGAGAAGATCTGGTATTTGCTAGTTATCTGTTTGAGACGCTTGGCAAGGGTCGGATCTGATAGTGAAGGCATAAGTAATTATTTCTAGATCTGCATGTGGGTTTCCTTTGGAGAAAGCGAGTATACACGCAGTTTTGGTACAGTGAAGTGGCGTATGCATAATAAGATTTGATATTTCAGGTTGTTGTTGATTCTGGTGGTTGTTGCAGAGTTCTGGGCTCTGGTTTGGGTTCTGTGTTCTTGATGACAGGGTTTCAGTGATTCAGTATTGGGTTGTTTGATGAACTATGATACAAGTATAAGTTGATGATTGTATTGCAGTAATGTTTGTTTTGTACTCTTGGATCCAGTCTGAAAATTGATGAAACGTGGTCCCTGAATGAAAGAAGGTTGTAGCCTTCTGTAGGGTCAGCACCTACGTACTAGTAAATGGATCGGCTAGTACAAGAGCTAAGAGGATTGTAGCCCTCTGCAGGTTGTAGCCTGTGTACTCGTAAAGGACTGCACCAGTACATTGTAAAAGAGGTTTCTTATTAAAGAAGGAAGAGACGAATTGCAGCTGGTGGTTTTCACCCACATTGGGTTTCCACCTTATATCATGGTGTTCATGTGTGTGGCTTTTGTGTGATGTTCTGTTCTGTTATACTGCACTTGTTAACTGTTGATATGGTTAATAATGTTCTGATGCATCTACTAAATATTAAGCTAACTGAATTATAAGATCTCTGGATATACGCAAGTTGCATTAGACACAGTAGCGTGTACACGCGGGT